>VOQK01043117.1:0-10423 GCA_015052645.1 Benitochromis conjunctus | reverse complement strand
TTTCAAAGGCCGAGCAGCTGATCCAAGCCTTTCATGAACCAAGTGCAATGCAAAACGCGCATCAATACTAGACTCTAGAACAGAGACGTGTTATCCGAAGTGATGAATTGCGCTTCTCCATCTGGCAATCCTTTGGACAAGTCTGTATTTGGTGGTTGCCAGTACTTATTTGACTGCACTGTTCCAAATGTAAGGTTTGGTGGAGGGGGGATTTTGGTGTGGTGTTGTTTTTTAGGAGTTGTACTAGCCCCTTAGTTCCAGTGAAGGGAACTCTTAACGCTTTAGCACAGCAAGACTTTTAGGACATATTCATGCTCCCAGCTTTGTGGGAAAGGTGTGTGGGGATGGCCCCACACGTGGGCATGACCGTGGTTCCAACAAGACTGCAAACCAACTCCCAAAGCAAGGTCCATAAAGACATAAATGAGCGAGTTTGCTGTGGAAGAACTTGACTGGCTTGCACAAACTCCTTACCTCAAATCTAAATCCCAAACAGCTTTGGGATGAATTCAATCATGTTAAACCCTGTGGCTTAAAAACAGGATGTAAATTCAAGTTCATATGTGTGTGAAGGCGAAGAAGCGCAAATACTTTTTGCAATACAGTGCATGTACACATTCTGAGTTCTGATGGGGATTTGGTGATTCTAGTGCTCCAGTTAGTACTACAAAAGAATTGCAAGTTTTTTCAATAATGTGTTATGTGAATCTAGAAGAATGGTCAAAATTTCCCATAAACAGACAGCCTTCCCAGAAGACTCGACTCATATCAAGCAGTCAAGTGAGTACGCATGTGAAAGCAAACAAGCAGATATTTTTAGCAATATAGTGTAAGTGTTCACATTCTTTCATGTTAAGGTAGAGACACTGCAATGTGTCAAACCATTTTGTCTGCTGATGCCTCATCCACAGATGCTTTCACTTTTCAACTTTTTCGCAACTTTTATTTGGACTGGTGAGAGCTCTGGTAATGTTGAGGGTGTGTACGGACACTGGTTGATGGATGACTCTGTGGCTTTGTTTGTTTTGCTGTACCTCTCAGCGTGGGAGAGTTTGCACTTCTATTTATTTTTTTTATGTATATAAGTTTGGTGTCTGCCCAATGTCAACTTGAGAAAAGGTCTAATCTGCCAGAATAATGGGGGAAAAACACTGGAATGATTGAAAAAATACAAAGAAGGTGACTTTTAATTTGCATTTATTTCCACCTTATGAATGATCTCAGAATTGTTGCACCGAGTTTTAAGACACAAAGTGCTTTAAATTAATGTCTTGCAGAACAACAATTACTTTCCCTTTTAATACGTGCCTGGTGTATTATTATGGGATAAAATCACAAAGGGAGGAAATTTTCTCAGATCAAAGCTGTTTTTACAGCTGAACGAAATCAATTTGCAGACATAAACCGGTTACAATGCTAAAAAATTACAGTTTGTCCTTAAGGGCAACAAGTGAGGCTTCAGTGAATGAAAAAGCAAAACCATAATATAAATCTCCACAGGGACTGTTAGAACACACTTAGAACTCCTATTAATCTTCATACTTCCATACCAGCTCAGGAAAGAATTTTGCAATATTAAGCAGCCAGGCAGCTGGGGATTCGCACCTAAATGAATAATGCTGTCCTTTCTACTTATCCTTCGTCTCTAATTTCTGTGAATAAATCTCCATAAACGACTGGTAGAGGGTTTTGTCCCCACTTCGGTGGAATAGTATTATAGAAAAAAAAAAACAGTTTCCAAAATCTACATACAAACTGGTTTATGGAAAAATCTAATTCAAAAATGCATGATGAATATATACTCACCAGCCACTTTGTTAGGGTCACCTGAGGCCTGTACTATGAAGATGGATTCTGTCTCATCCAGGTAACTTCAGGAGTAATATTGGGATTTTCGGTACTATTAAGGCAGACATCGCCATGGTAACTCTTGCTGCTCTGGAGCAGGTAAGGTTCACATGCTTCCGATTTGACATCAACTGGTATGAAATTACCACCTACAATCAGAAAATCGGAAAAGAGCATTATCGTTTCTGGAGGCGCACATTGAAGAAACTGCCTTGTATCTATTTAGTTTGTGATTTTCTGTCCTTGTGAGTTAGTACCTGTTTTACGCTCTCTTGAATGGCTGCATTAGTTTAATTCCCAGTTTTTTAAAAGTTTATATGTCTGTTATCTGTGGCTTTTGTGCTTTCCTTATTAGGATATATTGTATTCCTCTATGTTGATTTTTCAGTTCTGGTTAGCAGTAGTAACTGTTGATGAATGAGTTTACTTTGAGTTGGTTCCTTTTTGTGTTCCTCTATGTCCCAGTTGCTTCCCATTTTATTTTGGGAACTGTTGTTCTCTCCGTCTTGTGTTTACTTCCCCGTCTCGTTAGGTCTATTAGGTTCAGCTGTGGTTTCACCAGTTACCGCTCCTCTCATTATCTGGTGAGCGTATACATTCTTGTTATATCTCTCCATTCATTGTCACGCAATCTGTGTACGCTTTGTGTTCCTTTCCTCTGTTTTGAATGTGGTATGGTTGCTGGAACCAGACAGACAGAAAAACTGATGTTCAGAAACTGCTAATCTACTTGGATTTTCTCACACAACCCTCTTTTTCTCTTGCCTCTGTAAAGTGTGGTCTGAAAAAGAGAAAAGTATCTGGTGAACAACAGTTCTCTGGGTGAAAATGTCTTGTTTATGCCAGAGGTCAGAGGGGAATGGCCAGACTGCTTCGAGCTGATAGGAAAGCAACAGTAACTCAAAAAACCACTCATTACAACCAACGTAGTCAGAAGGATATCTTTATAGCCCTCTATAGCTACAGTTTGACTGACCAAACATTGCCTGGACTGATAAATCTTGATTTCTGACAAATTTTATGGTAGGATCAGAATTTGCCGTAAACAAAACGAAACCATGGATCCATCCTGACCTGTTTAGAGTGTTGCTGGTGGTGTAATGGTGTAGTTTCTTGGCACAAGTTCATCCCCTTATCTTAGCAATGCTAAAAACACCACAGCCTACCCAACTATTGTTGATGACCGTGTCCATCCCTTTATGATCATAGCGTCCCCATCTGCTAATGGCTGCTTCCAATAGGATAACCAAACAGTTTAAATAATCTCAAAGTGGTTTCCTAAACATGACAATGAGTTCACTGTACTCCAGTGTCCCCCCACGGTCACCAGATCTCAGTCCAGCACCTTTGGGTTGTGGTGGAATGCGAGGCTCACATCATGGATGTGCAGCCAACAAATCTGCAACAAGTCTGTGATGTTTTCATGTCAATATGGACCGAAACCTCTGAGGAATCTTTCCAGCACCTTGTTGAATTTATGCCCCCCAAAATTAAGGGAGTTCTGAAGGGCTAGTAGTAGCAGATTAAGTGTCTGGCGAGTGTACGCAACAAAATGATTTTTATCTGTTTGCATTTGATTGTACACCTATAGATTTTTAAAACAACTTCTGATATTGGATTCTGTCTCACTTTGATGTTGCTTGTAATGATACACTGGGGGCTATGCCTATGCCAGGAAAAAACAAACCATGCTGATGACAAATCTTTCCTTCACTGATGTAGAGGTTGTGTAGCGAGTGTACAACAGGAATTTATTTTTTTTTCTGCGTCAATCCGTGCAAATCAAATTTTTAGTGAGGAGTACAATTTGGCCAGATTATACTATGTATTTATCTTCTCATTTCCCTTACCTGTCTTTCTTGTTCAGGGTTACAGGGGGTTCCAGCAAGCATTTGCTTAGACGTCGAACACATCCTGAACAGATTGCCTTTCTATGTCAGTGTCAAAAATAAATACTATACACATATAGTTATGTGTGTAGTAATAAGAATATCCGATAATAAGAATATCCTTAAGATTCATGATGTAAAAAGAGGATCTCATGTATTTGTCGTCTTTATAGAATCAGTGCTATCATTTCCCACATGTGAATCATTCACTTTCTATGTCAGGGTGGACGGAACAGACTCAGGCGCACTGAGAAATACAATTTAGCAGTTCTTTCTTAATCCACACCGGGTGCACTATATACACGTGGGGGGAAGCCAGGGTTTCGAGGGTCCACAGGGTCAGGAAGACACAGGATCTTCACACATGCTTCGCTCCTCTCGCTCCTCTCGCTCCTCGCACACACAACACTCCAAGCAAACAGGTTCACTCACACTCAAGGGTCCTGGGGTCATGGTACAAGACGGGTTCGGGAAATCTATACACAGAGACGAGGGTTACTCCGAAGCAAGCACAAGAAGTAATAGTTTTCTGCAGAGCCGGGCAAACACTAACTTGAGTTACTCAATATTCCAGCGATGAGTAGCTCAGTGCCCCTGCCTTATGAAGAGCCAGCAAACAATAGTGAGGAATCACCAGTGATCAGCTGCAGGTGCGTGGGCAAAGGGCAGGAGTTCAATCTGAGCTCCGCCCAGGCAGAGTGACAGGAGCGAGAGAGCAAGAGAGGTGAGAGAAAGACAGAACCAAAACAAAAACATTTGTGGCGACGCTGGGCTGACCGGGGAGGCACAGTGACCATGACATTCTATCTGTTCCAGAAATGAGCACCTCCCCGTGGTTTGTGTGCTGTGACATTTTCAAAATCCTGGTTACCTAATTACTGTTTTAATGCAATCATCAGTCATGGTGGTTGTGGACAGTTTAGTGTAGTTTTAGTATTTCATGTTAAAAAGTCTTTCAACCCAGTTTAAATAAGATTGAAGTAGAACTGATAAAGAAGGTGTCATGATTCTAGCTCATTTTGACCCAGTGTTTTTGAGTTCCTGTGTTATTGGTGTTATTTTGTATTATGGTTTATTATTTAAGGTTCCTTTTGTAACACTGAGTTTATTCTATGTTTTAGGCTCCCCTTGTGTCTTTGTCCTGTGTTCCCTTCTGTGTGTATGTGTTTGTGTGTGAGTCCCTGTGTCTATTTTCCCTCTTCTGTGTCCATGTCCCCCTCCTTGTGTGTCATCCCATGTTCCCACTGCCTATCTTGTGTGTCCATTTTTCCCAGCATGTCATGTCTCTCTCTCGCGCGCTCTCTCCCTCTCGTGCTCCCTCAGGTTCCCTCGCTCGTTCCCTCGTCCTTGTCTTCCCCTCTTGCTCTCCCTTGCCCTCTTATTGGTGTCTGTGTTTTAATCCCCTTGCCTGTTCCCGTCTCCCCAGGCGGTTGTGTTTCACATCTGCGTGTGCCATGTCCGGTTGTCACAGTCTACGTCTCACAATGTCCGTGTCCGGGGTTAGTATTTTCAGTTTTGCTTTCCTCCCCGAGGAGGTCTAATTTATGTCAGCTGTTTTCCCCGTGTGTTTTCTGTTCCCTGTGTATTTAAGCCTCTGTTTCCCTCAGTCTAGTATCGCGTTCGTTAAGTAATCGTTAAAGAAATCAAACTTTTAGCTGATTATGTGTTCTACCTTTGTGAATGTGTGTTGTGTGTGAGAATTCAGCTGAAAGGGCTCTTACTGTATTTTACTTTTACACATACACATTTTGATGAAAAAGCTAAACTAGCAGTAGTTTCCACATTGCTTCTCATCCATTATGGCCAGTATGTGCCGTCACTTTGTACCAAGTCAGGCTTCTCAAAAACTGAAACGTCGTCCTCTTAACGGTCCCCTTTCTACTCTCGTATCTGGTGGTCCTCCTCCTCTTCTTCCCTTTACAGCAATAAGTCTGCCTCCCCTTCCATTCAGCTCTGAATATTTCAGAGGGAATTATTCTTTTTTTCTTTTTTCAGAGACATCAAGCTATTGTTACTTTAATTGACTCCCAAAAAATTCAGATTCATTAAACTGGCTATGACTAGGAACGGGTATATCTCAATTCTGGGGTATACAAGTCATGTCATGCCATGTTTGCAATTTTTAATGGTGCCTTCAGAGATGAGTGTCTCCCTGTGGTTTGTACGCTTTGACATTTTCAAAAACCTGGTTTCATAATTAGTGTTTGATGTGATCTGGAGCCCTCCAGTTTTGGTGGTTGTGGCCAGCATTGTCCTGTTTTCTAGTTTCATGTTAGAAAGTCTCTCAACACTGATTCAGTAGGGCTGAAATTGAATTAATAAAGAAAGGAGAGGTACAGTTTACTGCAATTTTAGCAAATATTCATTAATTTTAAAATAGTTTTAAGAAACCAAACTTCTGCGTGTGTGTTTAACTGAAAAGGATCCTATTGCACTTTTACACATTGTATGGCCCAAAAAACCCAAAGAAAACCCAAAACCTTCAGAGCCCTTCAGAGCACACATTGATTTTTCTCCATGATGGACAGTGGGTGCCATCACTTTGTCCCTGCTAAAGCTCCTCTGGTATGTCCTCCCAGCTCTCACCTTCCTGCTCTGCCTGGCTCTCTTCCACCTCGTCCTCTGACAGCTATACGTCTGACTCCCCTTCCACAGTGAAATCCTTTTTGCCTCACTCAGCCCTCTGCTTAATGAAGTATAGATATAGGTTGAAAACTGGAGTTAGTAAGTCCTGCTGTCCACTACAAAGGACACTGAATGACAGTTTTGTTTTAATAGGGTCAAAATTACTGTTAAGCTGAAATTAAAAGTTATTGAATGAGCAACTTTACCAAAAAATCATAATAGCTGCAAAAATATCACTTAAGGTGTCTTCTTACCATAAAATGTGGAAGCTGCAATGCCTCAATGAGAGTCAAACCTCTCACAAATATGGCATCACTAAAAAGCCCAGGATGTCCTCTTGACAGTACTCAAGGACTCAAATAGATTCAAATAGATTGCATAAATTTTGCTTGACATAAATGTTTCATACTCGTGTTCCCCACGGAGGACACAAATAAATTGCTGGGTCTTATGAAGACTTAAAAAAAAAACAACAAAGCCCAATAAACGCTCATGCTTTGTCATGAATAATAGTGACATTTGTTAATTTCCACTTGGTCAACATTTAGCAACTTTATTGCGGTACAGTGAGTGATTACAGGTAGTTTGCCTACAAGGTGTAAATGTTCCTAAACACATAAACATATTTATTGTATTTATTTTTTTTATATTGTACAAATGTACAACTTTTAAATCACTGGGATTTTATTTTTTGTTCCATTACATAAGATAAATTCTATAAATAGATTCTTAAGAACTGTGGGGCTCGAACCGAACTTAGTTGGCTTGGAGAGATTTGACTTTGTCGCATCTCACACAGACCACATGTTGATATTAGCTGGAGGTGTTAGAGCTATTGAAAAAGTATAACCAAAGGATGTTCTGGTGCTTATGGGATTTGAACTACTTCAAAAAAGTATAAATAAGCCCCAGGAGGACAATCTTCACACATCATCATCCAAAGATACAGGACAAACACTTCCCAGCAGTTTTCACAGACACAAATGAGACACAGAAGCACACACTCACTCACTCTTTGTAAATAACCCACGGAGGAAAGATACCTCTCTTTCTAAATACACAATGTTCTGAAACAGAGAGTTTCCTTCATCTCAGGTTAAACAAACTCAGAGTTTTCACTTAACCTACTTTCTGGAATAGCCTCCTACACCTGATACACAACACAACGTCCAAGCAAAGCAAATACTGCATCTCCATGGTTGTGTTAGTCCTGCAATAGACTGGCAGCCTGTCCAAGGTGTAAACTGCCCCTCACCACGACAGTGACGATCTTAACTGTGTACGGAGTGAGCTTTAGTTTTTAAGCAAATCACATTTTTGTTTATTTTTCTTGAAAAGTTCTCACTTTTGTCTTTTTTACGGATGTCATCGGTCAGCTATCTAAACACAACTTTTCACCACTTAAGTTTTGAAAATAAGTTTTTGCAAATTCACACTGTTCTGGTAAATCAAACATATCAGAAAACCATTACTGCTAATGCAGTTTTCAGTGTTTTGATACCACATGTGGCTTCAGAAGAGAACAGTTTAATGGACTTATGCCACTCTCTGCCCGCCCGTCCACATTTCACAAGCTACAATATTGGTCAGAAGGAAATCAAACCTACACACAACGATCACCTCATAAGTCTTCACACACTGTGATCAAGCTCAAGGTCACATTTGTCATTTACGGGCAGTCGCCTGTGAATTGTAATGGACTGTGAGCTGGATGAGCTACTGTGTCATTGAAGTTCTGGTTTGTTCATGCACCTTTTCTTGTACGAAGTGAAAAGTATTCTTAACAAGCCACAATTAACATGACACATGATGAAACAACACCACTGATTAGATCAGGACTGGTAGATGTTGCCTCCATGTACTCAGATCTCGTCTGTGCACTTATTGTAATCGGACGTAATCCAGGCCTGCAGAGATTGTCTCTAGGCCTCTTATGTACTTCTGATGAAATCTGATTTTGAATGTATATTTTTGCCTTTTTAATGACAATTATTGTCACTCAAAATTCAATAGTGTACTTTATTTTTGACAGACTCTATCCCAACACATTTTCTTTGGCAGTTTCGCCGCTGTTGGGAAGAAGAACAAGATAAGGTTCAGTGGAACACAGCATATCTGTCTGTTGCCACATCAAAGTGAACTGTTTATTCACTGCACTTGTAAAACTCAAAAAATGTCAACATAATAGCTCGAGATTGTATTTTTATCTACCTACTTTTATACCAGTCCAGGGTGAATCTGAAGGTGTGAGCTGACTGAGCAGTGGTGTAACTTTGGGGGCAAAGGCGAAACATCTCTGGCGTTCAGGTGAATAGTCGGTGTCAGCAGAGATAGCCGAGGTGAGAAGGCGCTATTTGATTGCTGACGAAAATGTGAAGAATCACTGGGTCGAAAGTCACAACACAGCAACTCATTTTGGGGGGGGATTGAATCCATAATAGAGGATTTCATACCTCACGATTTATGCCCAGTTCGGTCTTTAGTGCTGTTGCCGGACAGAATGTACTATATGAACCAAAACAGGCAGTTGGATTAAGAAGGTCAGCTGGATGGATTTTGGAGAAGCTGTAAAAAAAAAAGGAAAAAAAAGTAAAGCCTTAAACCCTTTAATGGCTTCCTAACAAGTATTTGAATGGAAAAATTGAGGCATCAATCTTGTTCTGAGTTAGGTAAGCAAGGTTCCAGGTAAGCAAGCTATTTTTTATGATAAGCTTGGAGAAATTTGTATTCAATAAACAAAAAAACAAATCACTTAGCAAGTTGTTTTTCATCCTAACTGTACCATTAATTACAATGCTTATATCGAGACTCCCATAAGTGTGTCCTCTGCCATGATGGGACCAGTACGTACTGTGCAATTTATTATCCAGACAATAAGAGCCTGCGCTGCCTTTAAATTACTCTCACATCACATTTTCTGCGGTTTATTGAAAGCAGAGAAGCAAAGAAGCAATCTGAGCCGTTAATATTTTCCATTTTCTGCCTAATCTGCAACTTTAGAAAGATCAAACTACTTCCCTTTTTTGTATTTTGCTCTGAAATGAAACATCTGTTTGTTTGAACAAAAGGACACTGCCATCAATTATAACTTTCCTCCCGTCCAATACAATTCCTGTGCCCCCTGGTGCAAGTACCCATCTCAGTGCTTTTAAGGTCTGCTTGACATGCTCTTCTCCAGCTCCACAGTGAATCCACTCTTCATGGACCACCTGCTATCACTGGCTGGAGGCATTTTTCTTTCCTTCACAATCACATCCTTCTTTGACATAAATGAATGTATTACCATTTTTATACTTACTTTGAATATTTCTTCAACACTTTTTGAATGTCTAATAGGAGTGTTGCTGTGTCTGTATATGCTACCATCTCTGGCTATCATGAAGGTTGGTGTCCAGGCAAATGTCTGTGGCGTTATTTTTGTGCCTCTATTCTGAGCGCATGTAAATCAGTGTAAGTGTAAATGTTGCATTTTGATGAGAAAATTATTTTGAGCGAAGAAAAGTTTAATTTGAGCGAACAAAATTAATTGCTGCGTGGAAGAAATGTATTTCAGTGATTGCTATTATCCATATACACACACAATAACAGCCCCACTCGCTCGGTTGTGGGCATTTGCTCTTGCTCAGATCTCTGCTCTGTGTGCTGACGGACATCTGTGGACCTGCTCTCAGTGTGTCGCTCACGCTCTCAACATCTCTACTCCCTGAACGATAAACTCTTCTGTACACTGTTATAAATGTGCCACAAAACCAACCAATCACAGACGTGGATGCAGAAAATCTGATTGGCTGTTTTGGTCTCCAATCAGCTCGCTAGCTACTGCATTCCGGAAACACTGTCCAAAGTGTAGCTAAACCCATTTTCGGTTAGTATGTTTAATTATTTCATTTTAAAACATAAACATTTTTAAGACCATTGTTGGTTTAAATCTAGTTTAATCCAAACCAGTCCACTGGGTTTAGCTGCATTTTGGACAGTGTTTGCGGAATGCAGGAGCTAGCGAGCTGATTGGAGACCAAAACAGCCAATCAGAACTTTTGCATCCAAGTCTGTGATTGGTT
>VOQK01043116.1:8674-25772 GCA_015052645.1 Benitochromis conjunctus | reverse complement strand
CACTAATCAGAGAATGGAAAGTGAATGATATTTGACAACTTCAAGCAACTGTGGGCAAAATAGCTGCTGCTGACCAAAAGCGGGCGGGACCCAAAGTAAACTGTGTGGCCAAGAAGGTATTATTCTGATTGACACAACACCTTCCAATTCCACTTCACTTCCACTGTCATTGGTAGTGTCTTGTGTGTTTTTGCAGCATTTTTCAATTTCAATTTTGTTTTATTTATATATATATTTATCAATAAAGATCCTACAATAATACACAGAATATTCAGACAAGCCCCTGTGAGAAAGCACTTGGCAACAGTGGATGGAAAAACTCCCTTTTAACAGGAAGAACGACCGGTAGGGGCATGAAGGAAACGACATTTTGCTATTTTTCTTTAAGTTGCTTACGTTTGACCTTTCAAGGCCACTGTACAAAATGTCAGGCAGCAGACTGCTCTAAGCGCTAGGATTCAGGCTTTTGCGCTTTACTCTTAGCTCTGTATGATATAAGTGAGAGAAGACTGGTCATTTGATTGCAGCCCCACCCACTTGTTGTTTAAACCTTTAGTTTGCAAGGGTCAGCCAATGAGAAGAAAGCAGGTTTAAAAGGGCGGAAACTAAAATAACAGCCTTATGTAGCCCTTCAGCTGTTGCTCTGGGAGCAGTCTTAGTTGTTGAATCACAGGTTTGGCGTTTTGTTTCCCAGTCTGTGCACTTGTTCATGGATGGGAAAGTGAAGCTAAATCTTTGTGTTGTAAAGTCCCTAGCTTCACATTGTGTCACTCAGTTCATGGCAAGTGTGTAAACAATTTGGGTACCATGACATTAGAAACAGTGATCCAATGCCCAAACATTGACCTGTATATTACAAGATGTATTTTACTGAAACTGTCAAAATGTTGTTGTTGAAAAAAATAAAGTCATGAGGCTTTTTTTTTTTTTTAAAGTATCTGGAACTTATTTGTTGAGCAGGACATATGCAACTTTCTCACCGTGTCGCTGCCTTTGCCGAACAGTTTCCTTCTTGGTTTTCTTTGATGCTCTTTTCTTAAATGAAGATAAATGCACTGCATCTTAGCCTGCATCCATGGCATCTACTCAGTTCTTCCATAACTGTGAAAAATTGGTTTGTAAATAAATCCTATTGTGCGTGAGGACACTTCTCGCACTTCTGCAAAGCCAGGATTCACGGCTGAGTGAACGCAGTGAAGATGTTTTAATGTAGCAGCCCCGAGGACAGCAAGTTAACTACTGGATTGAGATTAAGTGGATTTCATGTTGCTATGGACATGAAATATTACTGCACACACACACCCACATGAGCCTTTAGCTATACCTACACTATTTAGTATAGGCTGAACAGGATTTATTTTGGGTTTGACCCAATTTTTTAAGAGGTATTTGATACTGCAGCCTGCAATAGTGGTTTGCCAAGTGTTGGCACGTATAACAACAAGTGTTTTGTTGGAATGTTCGTGTATTCAAGACAATTGTGTAAATATCAGATCTTAATTTTCTCTGCTCCACTTGTGCTTTTGTGAAATTTGGCCAGCTGGTCAGAGTTTGACATGGTTGTTCAGCTGTGCAATGTAAAATGAGAGCTATTAGCTCATGTTGTTGAGGTCAGAGGGGTTCTCTGGAATTGCTGAGTCATTTAATTCTGTCACAGGGCGTTTTCATACTTGGCCTAAATACTCAAAATCTCCATTCAGCATCATTTCTTTGGAAGAGAAAGACAATATTAGCGGTCTTACTATATACATTGGCCACTTAATTAGATACATGTGTTCAACTTCTCCTTAAAGCAAATCTCTATATGTAGTATGAGCCAATCACATGGCAGCAACCCAATGCATTTAGGCACGTAGATGTGACGTGCTGATGTTCAAAGTGAGAATCAGAATGGAGACGAAAGGTGATTTAACTGACTTTGAACGTGGCATGACTGTTAGTGCCGAAGGTGCTGGTCTGAGTAATTCAGAAACTGCTAATCTGCTGGGATTTTCCCACACAACCATCTCTAGGGTTTACAGAGAATGGTCCAAAAAGGAGAAGATATCAAGTGAGTGGCAGTTCTCTGGCTGAAATTACCTTGTTGATGCCAGAAGTCAGAAGAGAACAGTCAGACAGATCTAGCAACGTTTGTCACCTAAGAACAATCCACACAATAGAAGAATTAAAAACATAGCCTGGTCTGATAAGTCTTCATTTCTGCTGCAACATTTGGACTGTAGAGCCAAAATTTGACGTGAAGGCATGGATCCACCCTACCTTATATCAACAGTTCAGGATGCTGGTGGTGTAATAATCTTTGTTTTGAAAATGTTTGAGTCATTTAGTACCACCTGAGCCTACCTGAATAGTTCTGAAGGTAAAAGAGGGTTTAATTTGGTACAAGCAAGGTGTAACTGGTAAAGAGGTTGGCGAATGTAAGTGGCAATTTATAAATCATAAATCAAACAGCTGGAATCTATCGCTTCAGTTAAAATGAGCTTTTTGTTGCAGACCCAAGTTACTTTTTTTATTACCCATCTGCAGACTTCACATTATGCAAAACGTATAAAAAAAACCCATCTTACATCAACATCAGCACAACAACAAGGAGCTGTTGGATCACACTTATTTTCATACTCAGTATTCATTTGTATCCCCACACCAGTAAAGTTTGGTGACTGCATCTTGTACAAATGTGTCCAGTATTTGTACATTACAAAAAACATAATTGTATAAATTATCACACGCTGAACACTGATTATCATAATCTGCTGAGGCAACGGGTGGAAGTGCTGAGTGTTAGTTTTGCAAAGTGTATTCAGAGAGCTTGATCATGACAGAATTACAAAAATATGTGAACGTGGAGGAGCCCGCTCACAGAAAAGGAAGAGCCAGGAGGATTGCCAGCATTTATACATCGGGGAAACCAAACAACCTCTGGTGAAGCGGATGGCACAACACAGAAGAGCTACCTCGTCAGGCCAGGACTCCGCACTCTATTCACACCTACAGGCCAGTGGACACTCGTTCAATGATGAGGATGTACACATCCTGGACAGGGAGGAACGCTGGTTTGAGCGGGGAGTCCAGGAGGCCATTTACGGAAAAAGGGAAAGACCATCTCTGAATCGAGGAGGGGGTCTAAGGGTACATCTGTCACCATCTTACAATGCTGTGATTGCAGCCATTCCCGAACTCTCTGTGAATGGTACTCATGGCCATTGATCAATGATCAGTGATCAGGGAAACCTGCAGTCAGCTGAGACTGAAGAAGTCACTTGGATAAGTGTCAAAATGTTTTTCCCACAGAAAACACTACATCCAGGTGAGCAGAATCAACCTTTTGGGAACATAAAGTGTAGAAAAGTGCAGAGGGATGTTGCAACATTAACAAAAAAGTCTCTCCCTAGAAATTTGAGTCTCTGTGCAGAAAGACAGAATGTCCAGCGCTTCCTTGAACTACTTTGTTACTATAGTAGTACACTTTCTTGGAGAAGTTTGGAATTGGCCGATAACTCCTGGAGAGTCCATTGTTATTCTCACAATTTTGACCACCTTGGTTTACACGCTGTCAAACGTACTTGTGATTTTGGTTGTGATGAATTGTTTACTTAATGCTTGTGTTTAAATTCAGTTTTTAAGGTTCTGGTTGAGTTACTGCCTTTGGCAGTTTGGTTATAGCTTCAAAAACCACTGAGGGGAAAAAGAAAGTCTCTATGTGATTCCTTCCAGCCAGATGGGCCCAAGGCATCAGCCTCCGGAGCTGGGGATTGTGGGTTCAAGTCCCACCTGGGTCGTCTTAGCTTTAAATTGTGGGTTTTAACCATGAAAAGAGTGCCAACACCTAATTTACATCTTTCATTGGCATCTCTACTCTTGAGTCTAACAAATAATGAGTACATTACAAATAGGAAAATGATGCAAAATCATGTGAAGCAATCCCTCCAGCATGTCTTCAGGTTTTCATTTGTTCAGCTGATGCAAACATTCAGATTTTGAGAAACGTGCCTCAGGATTCCTGTATTAATTGTGGCTGACATTTCGATGTCAGTCTTGCATGTCTGTTTATATTTAATGTAAATATTGTTGCTAATGTTTCAAAAAGGCTCCAGTACAGACAGGACACACAGTATGGTGGTATCGTAGTTGGAATGAAACGAAGCCCATCTGTCCTGCTCTAACTGTTTTCACAGGCAAAGTAAAACATAAGAGCAGCAAGATGGCCGATGTCCATAACTTAATCAACATCTCAGGCCAAGCGAGCTGGCCTGTTCCTTCAGGCTCTCTCTCATCTGATTCATGTCCTTCTACTTTTGAATGAATGTACTGGTTTCTTGTTCCGATGTACCATATATGCTTAATTGTTTGATCATGATGAGCTAAGGCCTCAGTTCACACCTGAAAGTACCGCAGCTTTTCTTTCTACAAATCCAGACTTTTGTTTTATGAGAATAAACATATTTTAAGAGAATAAACATACACAAGAATCTTATTTTGGGACCTCTGGGAGTTTGTGTCGCATTATGTGGGAAAGTATGAAAGTCTGCAGGCTTTTTTGTCTGATATACACAGCTCACTAGATTTGGTATTTCCAAAGGCATCAGCAGCTGAGAAAAAAAAAAGATGTTAGCCTTTGTTTTCTCGGTGGTGTGTAATATTTGCAGACATCATCCAGAGACAGTCTTGAATTTTTATAATCTTGTCTATCTGTCCTTCTGTTAGTCTCTTTCTACCACACATCACTGTGAGTCAGCAGCCTGTGCCTCAGCTTCCGGAGTTTGACATTGTCTGTCAAGTTAGTGACATGTGTCATCACAAACAGCTGATGAAAATGGGTATCAATTATGATTAATTATTTTATTCTTCCATTAACTCTCCAATCACCACTTGTGTGTAATGTCTCCCCCTAATGGTGGCCAGGACGGAACGATTTAAACTTCATGATCTAAAAATCCTGAAACTGGTGTCATTTTTAATGCTGTACAAAAGTCAAATTAAACCTGCGATATCTGTTTTATACCACATGTGTCAGACATAATTGTCAGTCAAAATACCCTTTAAAGCATGGCCTACAAAATAAATAAATAACAATAAATAAAATCTGTGAAGGTCAATTATAAGCATTATTCATTACAGGCAACACAGCACTGATGGATTGTTTTTCATGGCCCCCAGAGGCCTGTTTGAACACTGTAGTTATGCTTCATAGAGCAGAACAGCTATTATAGTTTACAGCCTAATAAAAGAGCAATTACACTGAAAATGGAAACTTCAAAATATTGAAATATCCCCTGAGGATTAGGGCTCATTTCTCAGATATGCATGAGAAACACAAGAAGCAAGAGACACAGACGACTAGATAGATAGATAGATAGATAGATAGATAGATAGATAGATAGATAGATAGATAGATAGATAGATAGATAGATAGATAGATAAAGCACTTCCAAAGAAATGATGGTAGGATAATTTTAATGGAGAGCGACAGAATATCAACCAACTGTCCAGAAAAATATATATATAAAACTTATAAATGGATTCTTATAGCATTCAGTGAAATTAGTATTTGACCCTTAGCTTCTTGCTCATGAGTTGAGATTGAGCATGAGAACGTTGGTGGATCAGCCCAAAACTACACAGTAGGCGGTTGTTAATGATTTGAAGGCAGCTGGGCCACAGTCACCAAGAAAACCATTGGTAACACATTAGATGGTACTAGATTGAACTCTTGAAGGCACATGTACAGGTCTGTTTTAACTTTGCCAGTAAATTATTCAGAGAAGGCATTTCTCTTAGGATAAGAAATGCTGAGTATGACCCAAGGAGCAGCATCCACACAGTCAAGCACAGAGGTAGAGCATTACGCTTTGACCTGTTTTTACGGGTGCAGGACGAGAGGGATCAATGCATGGGGCCATGTACCGTAAAATCATGGATGAGAAACTTCTATGGGTCCAGCAAGGCAACAAAAGAGAGGCTAAATAACAAACAGATTAAGGTACGAGCCTACCCAGACCTCACTCCTACTGAAAATCTGTGGAGGAAGCTGAAGCTTTGAGTTGCCAAGCAGCAGTCAAGAAACTTGAAGGATTTAGAGTCTCTGTAAAGATGAGTGTTCCCAAATCCCTCCTGAGATGTGAGAAAACCTGGTGACCAACTACAAGAAACCGCTGTGCTTACCAACAAAGGTTTCTCCACCAAGTACTAAGTCGTGTACTTATTGTAAAATACTTATTTCATACTTATTTCACTTAATGATATGAAAATCAATTCATAACTTTTGTGTAATGTGTTTTTTTAGTTGATATTCTGCCTCTCGCCATTAAAAGAAAATTACCATAAAAATGAGAGGTGGTGGAGTGAGCACAATTACGAATAGATAGATAAGATTAATGTTGATATCTGTAATCAAATCTAACTTCTGAGAACATTGTCCTTAATCCGAATTAAAAAAAAAAAATCACAGTGACTCATGAGCGTCCAGGAACAGGGAGTTATGCCAAGCACCTGCTCCCAGTCCTTTTGAGAATGCTGTTGTTATACATGATAAAATCAAGTGAAAAGAAAAACCATCTCTCATATGAGAGCTCATTAAACCTTACACCTGGGTCACTCCAAATAAAATCAACCCAATCTAAAACAAGTTCCCACCTGAGCGCCTCAAAATCAGCTGGTTTTTCTTTTTTTGCATGCAGTAATTTCAGTACATTTAATGATGCCACACAATTGTTTTCTTAGTTGCTGGCCCTCAGAGTCCACAGGGGTGGGTCGAAATTTGGTGCCCTTTAGTTCACCTTATTTTTCAAATATTTTTGAGCCCTCATCAGGTCTTAAGCCAATTAGCTGTCCACAAGACATTGTCATAGCTTCATAGTCCCATGTGTTATATCACCACAAGGGACAGATGTCTGCTCACAATGAGATAAATGTCTCTTTGTACCTCATTTTAAGACCTAATTAAAATACCTAACTATTCCATCTCTGTCAAAATAGCTTTCTGATGAAATCATATTTTTAACACTCAAAAAATAGTCATAGTGTAAACCAACATCCAAACTGTAACTTGTGAAATTGTATCTTGTACCCCCAAAGCACGAAGTTTTACCTCAGCAGGAGCTGCATGGATTTCCAATAGAGGTAAATGTTGCTCACAGACATGTGTGCTGTGTGAAGTGCACATGTATTTCTCCCAAATGGCTTAAAAAATATTAATAAATATTAAAAAATATTTGTGTATGCAACTCCTACATGGTTGGTTCTACGTCTTTTCCTCCACTTTTTCTCCAGAATGATCCTGTTTCATTTAACCACTCACTTTTCTGTGGCCTAATTAACAAGGTTACCCTAACCCACCTGGTTGTCATTGCAATTACTTCTCTTAAGATACTTTAGACATTATGAAGTTTAGATCAGGGGTGTCATACATAAGGCCTGGAGCCAGAATTTATCTGATAAAGATTTTAATACATCTCGCTGGACGGCTTTAGAAAATGTGAAGGAAGTCATTTTTACTGTTTTGCTGTATTGTCACAAGTTTTAAATTTTTTCCGACTGATACTCTCCCAAGGTAATTCATACCACAGCAAAGTAATCTATCTACTATAGAAATTTCTATTTCTTGCCAGAGGGTCCACAGTTCTAAAATTAATTAAAAAACACCCCCCACATCCTCCCTAAAATAGCAAAAACACTGGACTTCTGTTAATTAACCACAAAATCTTTCAGTTTTATAATGACAGGGTGGTCCTATCAAAAGGTTTCTGTAATTTTTAACATTTATTTCTCACAGTTTAAGCTGAAAGAGTTGTGCTGACAGAGTTTTCATTTTTCATTTACTACCACAGCATTTCTCTGTCGTGTAGAATAATGGCAAACTGTAGGGCGCTGAAACCAGTTTGACATCCTTTGTTTAGATGATCCTTTGTTTCTCTGGTTCACGTTTTACTATGTTTCAATTAGGTACGCAGTGCTCAAAGAGCATATGTGAACAATAGCTCTAACTTCCAGGTCCAAAAGGCGCAGCCTTAAAACGATATACTTTCTAATAACCAGCAGGGGGCGCCTCCTCCACTGCAAAAACAAGCTGTAGTCTGAAGTACAGTACAGAGGTCTCAGTCTCCTCCAAAGTGCTCAAAGTGCTCAGCTCGAGGCTAAAAGTACAGTGCTGTACCTATAAATAAACTCACTTATGACTGTGGACTTGTCTTGTTACAAATATTTCACATTCACTTTGAATCAGAATGCAAACACAGAATATATGAGGCTATATGTGAAGTTTAATGTCATTCAAATCAGGAAGATTCAGCTTCTAACAGAGCAAATGATTTAACAAGTTCGCTGGCTACAATTTCAAAGCGTCTTTTACTATCAGTTAATAGAGGCATATCATTTCAGTATGTCTTTAGTTTTATCATTTTGTTACTTTGGAAAAAAGCCTGTCACATTTCACCGTTGCATTGTTTGGATGATAAACAGTCTCAGGTCATCTGTGAACATCTTAAGTCTTTTTTTTTTAACTCGCTCCCGGCTTGGTATTCAAAGGGTAGTGGTGCAACTATGACATCAGTGACTCAGGAGCTGCTGATGACCTGCTTTATCCAGTTGGTGAGCCTGGTGATGCGAGTGTAAACACCGTAGTAGTCTGGACGCCCGCAGCCTCTACCCCAGCTCACCACCCCGGCCAGGAACCAGCGACCTGAAGGCTCCTGACACACCAAGGGACCGCCCGAGTCTCCCTAACAGACACAGGTAATGTTAACAAGGCACCAATAAGACTGGGTCTTCACAGCACAGAAGGATCATAATAATTGACAGTACTTACAATTACTACAGTGACTCACTAAGATGTCATCATCATCAGCGTGGGTTCTTAGATATGTGGCTTTTAAAACTAATTTTATACCATGGAAGTGTTTTTAAAACTGGCTAAAAAAAAAGGAAATAACATTATAGATTTGTTTAGTATTTAAAATCTTCATTTATATATTTTAATCGGTTTCTCTTTTTCTGACTTTGAGGACATCTGGACAGAGAGCAGGACTATACGATCCTAAGCAATACATAGCATTTTACTTTTATTGTATCATATGGGCTATAAAACACTGTAGGAACTTATTTAATTTAGATTTCTTGTAATATTAATAATATTAAAGAGGGAGTCCATACAAAATCAGTTTAATTCAAATCTCCGTTTGATGTAAACTACATTTTCTTGGCAGTTCTACACACACACTTGTGCGGTATCTCTACCCAACAAACCAAAGTCCGGTCCTCTTTTGGCTTGTTTTGTTCTGCCTTCTTTTTTTCAAATGCAGTTAAAGATATGTTTGATGGGAATGGTGAGACTAACAAAACAGTAAGACTGCAGGCTGTAAAGAAAACAATGTGTAGAGCTGAGGGGATGAAGTGCTAAGTGTTGTGTTGGACATTATGAGCGCCACTTGCTTTTTCATTTTTGATTATTTGATCCATTTTTGCTGACAAAGTTCAAAGCAGATGCAGTGATTCTTTGTACCTGACACGCATCTTTCCCTCCACTGCGATAACCGGCACAAAGCATTCTGGGAGTGACCAGGTGTCCATAGGAACGGATGCAGGATTCCTCGCTAACCAGGCGCACATCCACTTTCTGAAGCACATTATTGGTTGTGCCTAGGAAAAGTAAGAGGACAAAGTGACAGAGGGCAAAAAAGCATCCTCTCAGTACTAATGCTGTCGATTTTTTGTGCTCTGCTTAAGGCCCCAGTAACAGTGGCTTAGAGACCCATTGGCAATTGTCTGGAAATGGCTAGTGATGAGGGAAAAATAACTTTTCCCTGACTGGCTGCAAGTGCGTTTGGGAGGTTTTGCAAAAAGGTATATAGTTCTGCACTGACAACATCTTTGTGATTGTTTTGGTTGTCGCCACCCATAGTGTGCACGGAAGATGCTAACTTCAGAGTCAAAGCTGTGTCTTTGGAACATGTCGGTTTCAGCAGTAAGACACAACTTTTACTATGAAGGCAAACTTCAAAATTCTCCGTTTTCAGTTTCCAGTGCACTTTCAATTTCAAGTTTCACTGTTGACTTGTCTGCAGACAAATCAGCGCACTTTCATGCAAACTGCAGGAATCGACTAACGAGCAAAGCAATCACAGAGAAGATTTTGGTGCAGCACCTTCTTTGCAACAGATTTCACCTAACAACACTCTGCAACTTCCAATATCCAATAAACTTTCCCAACGTGCTCTTTGTGGGCAGGTGTGAGTGAACCCGTTGTGGGCTTGCCCATAGAAAGCTCATATAGGGGTCCTAAAGGGGCAAAGGTTCTGTGTGTCCTGTGTGTGCACACCTACTTGGTAAATGGACTGGTATTTCTACTCTGAGCATTTTAATTTATTTAGAAGGCTCAAAGAAAAGTCTCATATACCCAGTCACACACAATTTCATTCAAGCACTTTTTCCTTTTTCCACCCCACTTTGGGCCTAAACGGGTATGTCTGCTAGCATATTATTTATATTAATGAAACACTTATACAGGGTAATGAAACCACAGAACATATTTTAGCACACTGCCAGAAATATGAGGAGGCTGAGAAGCTGAGAGAAGGTGATTGATTCAGAATCTCAGAAACACTGTTCCACGCTGCATACAGCTGCTGGATGTAATGTACCATGGGGCACAGTTAGGCAACCCACTGTGATCCCTGGTACTGGTGTCAAATGTGGGCTACATCTAGGCAGACCACACGTAGAGTGTGGGCATACTGTGGATACACTGCAGGTCTACACTGGGAGCTCATGTTCCCCATAATGTAGAACTCAGATACCACCATGTTTGCTGGAAAGCCTGGTTGACGTGTTTTCACTTACTATTAATGAACAACTAAAGTCTTTCCTTACAGTAACAAGAGAACACTTTATTGCAATTATGATAACGCAAATGCATTTTAATGTATTCAAATCTACCAACGATTTTTCGCAAAAGTTGTATTGATTCTCATAAAGCGTTGCATGCCAGAATATGTTTTCCCACACCTCTCTCTCTCTCAGCCTTCAGTTTATTAAGTTCATCGTGATAGCAGAAACCACTTCCACCCACACCACTCCATCTCCTCCAGCCTCTTTAATTTAAATGAGGTTTTTTTTTCCATGTGTGTTTGCTCAGATATCAAAATAGCACACCCACTTGCCTCCACATCGCCATCTGCACAAAAACTCCCTATATCTCACACGCACTGACAAAAGGAAGTTTTTAAAAACCACAGTCGTTTGGTTGTGAAAATGATGCATCACACTGAATAATACATAAGTCGGTGTTCATTCTGCAACAGGAATCAAACTTGCTTAAAAAGAAAAACTAAAAAGTGTTTGAGTGCCCTTCTTTTTAAAGTAAACCTTCAATTTTTAAAGCACTAAATGTAACAGCACTCTAGGACTGGTAGTGTTTTTGGTGGGATTTAAGTGTCTTTTAAGGTTTGTTGTTGTGTCTGTGCATAAAGCAGCCTGTAGCTCAATGTGCGTTACGATCATGGAAAAAGAAAAATGACTGGTAGAGGCAGAGGATAGAGGTTCCCAACCTGAAAACAGTGATCCATTTAAAATGTCAGAAGATAAATCTTAAACCTGCAAGATGTTTGATGATAGCGGAAACTGATTAGACTTTGCTCTAATAAATATGGATGGCCACTTGAGGCTGGCTCTGAAAGCAAGTCAGTTGCCACGATCTCTTATATTAAACTGCCCAACTTGAAAGCAGAAATAAACATGACAAAATAAATTGGTCTCTGTGGCTAATATACATATTTTTTAAAGGTTTAAAGTTTGGGTTTATTACCGGCACAGCTGCTCTGAACAGCAGATGGCTAGGTCACAGACTGCTAAACATCATGTTAGCTCGTTCAAGTCACTGAAATAGACCTGTGTTTTTGCCATTTTATTTCAATATTTTAATGTCATTTCCTGACAAAAATGTAGTCCAGGTGGCACGGTACACATGGACAGGTCCATCATAAGGCCAAAACAGAGAGACAACCATACACTCTAAAATCAAACCTACAACCAATTCAAAATCACCAGTTAACCTAATCTGCATGTCTTTGGACTGTGGGAGGAAACTGGAGTATCTCAAAGAAGCCCATACAGGCAAAGTGTGAACATAAAAACTCAACAGCCCCAGCTCACCAGGACAGTCTAACCAAGTCTTTCTGTGATCTAACCATGAATAAAATTCAGTTATTTTATTTGTATGTCACTTGGTGCTAGACACAGATGCTAAGGTACTAATCTGGTGCAAGGCACCTGTGTTGCACCTTGCTAACTGTGCTTATTAACTGTTGGGATGCCACCGTCTTAGCCAGATAAGATCACCTTGTCCACTGTAGCCTTTTGTCAATATACCCAGGATGGATGCTAACAGTACTGCTACATAGCTCTACCACAGTTTCCTCTGGCTGCACCATGTGTAGGCATGATTCATATCTTTAAATTTTTAACTTTACCTCTTCCAGTAGAGTGCGTGACACAAAACAGCTGTAGACAATGTTACGGTTTTGAGTAGTAAATGACTGATAAATAATGATAAGGATTTCTCGATTGTTCTTGATGGTCATGGCAGATGACCCTGCCTGAGTTTGGTTCTGCCAGAGGTGCTTGCTTATAGAGGTTTGTCTGATTGTTGGGGATTTTTTATACTATTGTAGAGTTTTTACCTTACAATACAAAGTGTAGTAGATACGGAAGCATTTAAGAGGTCAAACCAAAAACTTGGAAATCGCTGCAATGGCAGGTTTACTGGTTATTAAAAGATACTGTAGTTTGCCATTCCATACTCTATCTACTCTGCACATCCTTCAAGCCCTCCCCTTCCCTGTTTTCCAAGCTCACCCCCCTCACGGAGTGCCCCCCAGCCAGTGACCCAGCAGAGCAGGCCTGGCTCCAGCTGGTGCTTTGGTGGGGGCAAGCAGGTGGGTCGAGCATGCCCAGCCAGCAGTGCAGCGGCAGGCCGGTCCAGCTTGAGCAGGGCCAGGTCGTAGTCGTGGGACTCATCATCATAGTAGTGATGAAGATGGATGCGTTGAACTCGCGCCACCTCCTCTGTGGGGCTGCTGCGGTTGAGCAGAAGTTTGCCAAGGTAGACTGTCCACACTGAGGGGGAGTAGAGACTGCAGCAGGAGCAGAAGACAAAGAGGTCAAATGTGTTATAGGGCCAATAAGAAAGCTATTTTTCCCCTGAGCTATTTAAAAAAGAAAACACCCACACAGTTGGCAGTATTAACTCATGCCAAGAAATATTTGTTTATACTTTTTCAGCTTTTTTATCTTCCTCATCCACAGACTCTGAAGGCTGCATAAGCTTTTAATCACCATGCAAGAAAATTAAGCAGAGAAGAATAGGTAATGCTCTAGAGGATGCTGCAGCTATAGTTTTGGCGATGGTCCAGATTGTGGGTTTGAAAACACAAGTGTATACAAATACATAAATACTCTGCCTCTGACTCAGACAGGCTGTTGCAGCTAAATCACAGTAAGCAAAGATACAACCTAAGGACTGAATGAGGAAGCAGAAATAAACTTGATTTATAAAAACAGGCTTCATCAAAGTCATGGCAGTGTATGATAATATTTTAATCTTTACACAACAGAGAGCCTCTGGTTCTCTTCCTTTTAACAGCACTTTCTAACATTTCAGTCATCACACCACTTCCTGCCTTCTCGTTTCCTGCCCTTACCGGTCGTCATAGAAACAGTGGGCAGCCGACACCACCCACTGACTGGCGATTAAAGCACCACCACAGATGTGGTTACCCCGCACCTGCAGGCTGGCCTGCCACGGCCACTCCCCCTCTGAGGCGTCTGTTCCCCCAATGATGCGGCTTGAGAACTGCCTCAGGCCGCACTCTGGATAAACACACACACACAGGTATGTTTAAACACACTGATGTGCTTACATAGAAGCACACAGAGGTCTCGAAATTTAAATCTAATACAATTGAAATAATAAGAAGAAAGTTAGAAAGTGAAAGACAAACTGTTGGAGTCTTCTCACCACATTGTTTCTCATCGGAGGCGTCAGGGCAGTCAGTGACAAAGTCACACTCAGGATTTGGTTTCTTCAGACATGTTCCATCGGCACACACATAGGTCATATCTGTACACTGTACGCCTGGGCATGGACACAAGTATAAATTTATATTTAATGCTTTGCATTTGTGCTGTTCCATTAAACAATAAAGTTCAGGAATCTCAGAGTTGGCTGATTTTCTAATAGAGCCTGTGTACAATTTGCATCATGGCCTGTGTCTACTTCCTTCATCAGTTTAGCTTGAAGTTAAAGGAACCAATATGCATGTGGTGCCTGTTCTTACCGTTGAGATGTTCAGGACAAAGTCATTTGGGTCTTCCAAGAGGATGCAGGACAAGAAACAGGCCACTACGTCTTTCATTGAAAACAGATATCCCTGTTATGTTTTTGGCTGTCCCTGTGGCAGCAGGCAGGCAGGGTCTGATTCTACCGCGGGTGCTTTGCTGCATGCCACCCACACCTTCTTTCCCCCCACCTTCATGCCTCTTTCTAATTGTCACCTTCTAACTAAAAAGCCAGATACCTCACAGATGGACGTGAGAAAATTATTTGAAAATTATTATTTGACTGAATGAATGAATGAATGATTTGAATGACGTACAATCCGTCTGGGTGGTTACATCTTTAAAGCACACTTTAAAAGGTGAATGGGGGCCTTGGTTTATGTTGCACATTTGATTATACAGTACACGGAAAATGTAGTGTTAGAGACATCTGACAACATATCCTAAAAAGGGGGATTTTAGTGATTTTTCCAACTACCTTCCACAGCCAACGACTGTGGAAGTATTTTATGTGAGAAAAGAAGGACACTTGCAGTCTGTTACCTTCAGTGCAGTTCATCTCATCGGTAGCTTCAGGGCAGTCTGGGTGTTGGTCACACACTTTGTAGTAGTCCACACACTGACTGTCCTCTGGACATTTGTATTGTGACACACATACTGAGAGACACACATGTAAACACTAAATTCAGAACCATTCAATGACAAGACATTATAGAAAAACACAGACGTGTAACATGATTTAGCCCACTGTGCTTCTTAGTTACAGATTAACATGTGTTTTTAGTGTGTTGCAGTGGATAATGAATAGCTTGATTTAATGAAGTGCTTTTGATGCTTTGGTGTAACAGAAATATGCAGTAAATATGTCTGAATTTTGACGTGTTATGTTCATGTGGCTAACATATTTTACTTTCTGTAAATTAGTATAGTAGCAGCAAAGTAGTCATTGCTGTCAAAAGGTATTTGTCGCTTCCAGATTTTTGTTATTATTTATTTATTTATTTGCATGTTTGTCATACCGAAATGTTTCAAGTCTAGCAGAATCCATGCTTCCATCACTTACAGCAAGTCAACCAGCAAAGCAGCCCAGACCATCACACTAACACCACCATGTTTGACTGTTAGTGTGATGATATTTTCATGAAATGCTGTGCTAGTTTTACACCAAATGTAAACTATGGCAAATGTGAGACGAGTCTTTGTGTTATTTTGGGTCAGCTGTGTTTTTCTCCTTAAACTCTCCCATGGATGCCATTTTTGCCCAGTTTCTTTCTCATTGTTGAATCATGAACTCTGACCTTAACTGAGGCAAATGAGTCCTGCAGTTCTTTAGATGTTGTTCTAGATTTTCTTGTGACCTCCTGGATGAGTCTTCTATGCACTTTTTGAGTAATTGTGGTAGGCAGCCCCTCCTAGAGAGGTTCAGTGTTGTAAGGTTTCTCCATTTGTGGATAATGACTCTCACTGTGGTTTACTGTGGCACTCTGTGAGTCCCAAAGCCTTAGAAATGGCTTTCTAAGCCTTTCCAGACTGATAGATCTCACTTACTTTGTCAAAGTAAACTTTATTGTAATCTCTGCTATATACAGTATTAGTATATAGAGAGATGAGACAACGAGGCTCCACTACATCAGCGCAAAAAAAACAAACAAAGAATAAATATAAGAAGTTTGTTTCTTTAGATGTGTTAATGTGCTACTTTTTGAAATCTTTTAGGCTACTTCGCTTTGTTAGATTTAATAGATTTTGTTGATTCACCAGGTCTGGTAGTAATCAAACCTGGGTGTGGCTAGTGAAATTGAACTCAACTTTCCAAAACATGCGGTTAACATCCCAGTTACTTTGTGATTTAATAAGGGGGGGCAGTTACTTTTTCACAAGATAGATTGCCATAAAAATACATGAGGATATCGATATCTGTGCTGCTCAGAGACTAAATCCCATTCATTTTGGTAATTTCTGTAGCTCTAGCACAACTAACCGGTCAATAATTTCATTTATAGTGTGTCATATCTAAACATCTACTGGGCAGAATACCAAAAAGTTTTCCACATGATGCAAGATAATCACTTGGGTGATGACCTGAAATTTTCTAGTGCCACCAAAAAGTTGACATTGGTAGTTTCAGTTGACATTTGCATCCTTTAGGCTTAGTTTTCATGAATTTGTTTTCACTTTGATATATTAAACTGACAGTAGCAGCATGTTAGGATCATAGTTATGAGCTTGTTTTGCCACTAATTCACAGGGCCCGGTAGGTTTGGATAGCTTTTTTCTTTAATAAATGAAACCATCATTTAAAATCTGCATTACATACTTTGGTTATTTTTGTCTAATATCAAAATTCACTTGATGATCTGAAACATTTAGGTGTTGAAAAATGTGCAAAAAGACAAAAAAATCAGGATGAATTTTTTTTTCACAGCTCTGTATCAACAGTGAACACTTGACCTTAGTCAAACCACTGATAGCATTTTAGCTTGACAAGCTGCCAGCACTCACGGGTTTTGAAATGAGAGATTCTTTCTGCCTTCCAAGTGCTTTCATGGGATTTTTAAAAGAGCAGGCCCATCAGATCAGATCAACATCACCCTTGGATTTAAAGCCAGCCAGCTTTCATTAGCAGCACTCTGATAAGGCTTACATATCTGATGTTTTTCTGGAACAGTTCTACTCTCATCTATGTCTTATAAATCTGGCAGTTTTGGCTCTCCAGTATCACAAGTGGCCTCACCAAGAGGGTATTGGCTGATAGACAATAAATATATAT
>VOQK01043113.1:0-33811 GCA_015052645.1 Benitochromis conjunctus | reverse complement strand
GCAGATATTTGAAGTTTACACAGCTACATTCTCGCCTGAAAATATCTTAAAAGTTTATTTTGTGACCCAGAAAGAGTAATATTTAAAAGTTTTTAGCCACGCTTCTCCGTGATTGCTGCATTTGAGTTTTGGATGAAATGCATTCTGGGATATTTAGCTATACCAAGTCCACACAGGTCACCACCGATGCATGCTCGATAAAACGGGCGGAGCGAGACCACATCCGGGAATTTCTCGCGTTCTCGGCTTGATGCGTACTTTGAATTGGAAAGTACTTGGTCTCCGACTGATGACGTATAACAAGTCCACAAGAATGCAAGTACACACAAGTACGCATATTGAGACAGGCCCATGCTAACATGTAAGACTATGATGGTAAACATGCTAAGCATTTTTATCTTCATTTCATCAACATGTCAGCAAGGTCAGTATAGTTATATGAGCTCACTGGTGTAGCATTTAGCCAGTAAAGCCCCACAGATTCTAGTTTTCACAACATCATAAAAAGTTTCCCTGCAGCTGTCCTACATGCCCTCGTACATTAAACTTCTCTGCATTAGGGCTGCATATAAGTGGAAGCCGTCGCATCAGAACTGTGCAGCATCTCTTGGGGCTAGAGTAATGAAGCAGTTGCAGTTCTGCAAGTGTATAAAAGGAGAAAGTGGGCCTACTGTGTAAGCACTGCATTTATACATCTGCAGAGAGGAAACTTGCAAGCAGCTGCACACAGTGATGGCTTTGCATTGGTTAACTTGCTTACAAAGGACTGCAGAGAGGAGACTTTCCAAAGGCCTCCTGTTATAAATTAAATGTGATGAAACACTAAAGATGTGTGGCTTTATTTGATCTTAACTACTACTAAACTGGTGTGAAATCTGTCTCCTTGTGCAGTGGGTGGTTTCCATGGAGGCAACGAGCAAACAGATAGAGACAGAAAGTGAGGGAGAGACAGTCTGACCTGGTTTCAGGCTCCATTAATCAACAGCTCATCAGACAAACTCACAGCTTTGATTAAATCTGCTGTTGTAGACTAACTAACCAGACTTTTTCCTCCTCTCTGTCCTTATTTTACAGCCCTCTGTGACACACATTATCACAGTTGTCCCCATCTATCTGCCTGTTAAGGTGAAATTAATTTCCACCGTACACGATTGCTTTATCCCAGCTTCATTTTATAACCTGAGTGCAATGGAACTTCATCTAGCTGCCCAGATCATTCAATCATTTATTTATTCATTCACTTACTCACTCTCTCTGCCCATCTCTCTCTCTCCCTCTGAACTTCCAGTCTTTTCTTTTCAAGAGTCTGGCCTTTAGTTAGAAAAGGTTCATTTAAAAACAACAAACTTGTGTCTAAGAATAGAAACAAAAACTGGTGGTAGTTCGGTCATTGCTGACTCTACTTCTGTCTTCCAGCAAAACCTTAGGGCCACGCCTCTGCTCACTCCTTCTACCCTCCTCATTTCTCTCCTTCGCCCTCCCTCTGTAAGGTCTTGTGTCAGGTTTCATTTCTGTCACATCTTGAAGCAAACCCCGAGGCTGGGTTTTTTCTTTTCCCGTCATCCACCCTTTTAAATGCCCAGGCCACGTGCTGTAAAAAAAACCCTGATAATCCCTAGCCTCCTCTGCTACTTTTACAACACCTGAAAGGCTTTTAAATTTGATGCAATTTACAAGGATTACGGAGGCAAATCTAACATCAAAATTCGTTTCTGAATGATGAACAGAATGATGTTGATTTTAAAGAGAGGCAGGCAAAAACAGGCCTTTCATTTTAATGGTGTTACAGTTTTTTCTAGCTTAAATGTCATTGACAAATCATGCAAATTGCAGGTACTTAGCTAGTTCAGTTAACATTACATTCCAGAGTTCAGTGAAACAGCATCTCCACCTTTATTCTTGGAAATTTTAAAAATAGGAAACGACAACACACACAATACTGTTCAATTATTCATGATGGAGAAAAAGAATTGTAGTTTAGTGTTAAGATAGTTACCATAATAAGTACATTTTGAGATTACACTGATGTACCTTTCGTTTACCAATTATTAGGCTACTGCATGTGTTCATATCTTCATCTATCCATTCTCTTCCTCTTAACCTTGCGAGGTTGCGAGAGTGGGGGGCTGGAGCCTATGCTAGCTACCACAGGGCAAGAGGCAGGGCATGCCCTGGACAGGTTATTTGTCTGTCGGAGGGCTATCACTTAGAGACAGACAATCAGTTGCACCAATGGACAATTTAGCATTACCAATTAACCCAACCCCACTAACTGCATGTCTTTGGACTGTGGGAGGAAGATGGCGTACCCGGAGAGAACCCACGCAAACACGGGGAGAACATGCAAACTCCACACAGAAAGACCAAAACAGGCCTCATGGTGGACTCAAACTCGTGAACTTTTTGCTATAAGGCAACGGTGCTAACCACCACGCCACTATGCTACCTATGTACTCATATTTCAATAAATATAATTTATTTTCAATGTCATGAGGGCAACAACTCATAGAATGGGTAATAATTTATGGCTTTGACTCTTAGCTGGTAACACTGGCTAGGACTTCCTACTGTGACAAGCAGGACCATCCTGCTATCTGTGCAGGTGGTAGACTTCAGTACAGCAGGGAAATACAACAGCTGTGATAAAAGGTAATTGGGACTGATTTCTATTCATTAGCCTTAGAAGTAATGCTAAGTTAATACTGTTGGTAGGAAGCTAGCTTGCCGGATATGCTAATGAATGTAGGTCAGATGAGCAGGTCCAAAAATGTCTTTATCTGGAACACTCCATAGTCGAACAAGTTAGCTGAAAGTCAGCCATAATTCAAAAATGTTCAGTTATGTTCGTTGTAGACAAAATTCAGCCAATTAGAGTATACTTTTTGATTTGTATAGTCATGCCTAATCTTGTGGCTTGAAGGTCCTTTATTCTCCTTCCAATAGATTTTAACAGGATTCTCTTCTCATCGAAAAAAGAGAGAAAAGCATTCAGAGAGAACTCTCCATCTTTGCTTCCAACATGATGTTGGATAACCTCTTAAATGTCACTGTAGGTACATATCTTGTGTGTTGCTGCATTATTATTACCGACCAGGTAATCACAGAAAACTAAAACATGGGCTCAGAAAATCAAGATAAATCACCATCAGCTAATGTTGGTAATAGTGATCTATTTAAGTGACATATTGCCTCCTTACCGTTAGTCTCTTGTCAGAGTTGACTTCTATCATTCCTTTGAGCAAAGCTTGGCAGTCAGGAGGTATAAAGTGTGGCATGTGGAATACTCCACTTTTCACTTTCTCTAGAAGCTGCCGCAGGTTGTCATGATCAAAAGGCAAGGCACCCTGCAAAGTGACGGGGGACGATGGAAAGAGAAAGGATGAGATTAAGAAGTACAAGTGGTTTAATCAAAAAGAAGAATAGTTCATCTGTCTGCAGCTGGCACCTTTGTGTATCAAAATTGTTTTTCCAGTCAACCCTAACCATTTAATGTTCTGTCCAAATTGAGATATATCTCATAACATCTCATAAAATAATAGCTGGTGACATTTAGAGTAAGCACCAGCTCCACACATTACACCTTTATGATATCCTGAGGACTAAGGACTTCAATCACTTGACATGAGTAACATGAACATGTAAAGCTGTGGACACCACTGATAACCAAGTCTGCTTCAAGTCCACCTTAAGAATGTTTCGTTTGTATAATGTGTTATAGCGCAGACAAGTCCTAAAAAATAGGAAAGCACTTAGACATGTGCATGGCACCGTGCATGTATGGTGTGACAGTTTACATCACTCAGACCCAAGTGAACCCTGATGGCTTGATAAACCCTCTGAGCGCTAACTCATCATCGGTAATGAACTCAGTCCTAACCCTAACTCTAATTCTATCCCAGGGCAATCACAATGTTTAATTCTTAGGCACTCAGGAAACAAAGAAAAATAATAAACAAATCACTCTAACTAACACAAAAACTATAACTAAATCAGATTTTTTCCAGAACAATCCATTTTGCCTTTCCCCAAAATATAAGGTTAGGACAAATCATCCAGGGTGACACAGACCTCAGAGGCGTAAAAGCACATGGGAGACCTCAGCCAAGATCTTGGAAATCAGATCACTATGACTAACGCACATCAAATATCATCCATTTTTTAGCATTTATTGTGATAGGACATGGCCCCCAGTTAGCAATAACAGCTTTCTTTCTTTCTTCCTTTCTTTCTTTTCGTCAAACAAGTACTTTTTGTTCATCTCGCAACCACAAGGTTAGGTTTTGGGTAATGTGGTTACTGCTAATAACTGAGACCTCATAGAGTAAATGTTCTAAATAGACATAAATCATACAATCTTACAAAGAAGAAAAGAGTACGCAATATAAGAAAGAGACATAAAAACAGAGAGAAGCAGAGAGAATCTTCTTACCACGAGGAGAGCAAACAGGATGACTCCACAACTCCAAACATCCGCCCTACGACCATCGTACTTCTCACCCTGAGACACAGCAGTGGGTTAATGTTACACATGCAAACACACACAAAAGACATCATTCCTTTAATGTACAGTAACTCACCCTTATGACCTCTGGGCAAGCATAATGGGGAGATCTGTATGGACAAAATTATTTTATTTACCAAGATATAAAAAATGCTTTCATGGATGTTGATTAAGTAAACCAAAACCCTTCGATCTGAGTGTACAAAAACTGATAACACCTGCTTGCTAATCCATATACTGAATAGGTGGATCCAGGTAAAACCTACAATCTGTTGCTAATTTTATCATTTAAATCCATATTGCTCCTGATGGGCTGAGCGTTTGAGCTCTTGGTGAATGCTGCCATTGATTATGTAAAAAGCACAATGAAACATCACATGGATGATTTATTGGTTGCTTTATTTTTTGGTTTTTGCACACATATAGCCTGTTTTATCCATTACAATAAAACTGATAAGACAACTGAACCACAAAAATCTTCTTTGTGGTCTTTGCCCGATGAATCCCATACTCACCCACAGCTGGTTTCCAGCAGACTATCCCCAACTTGTAGCGAGGCCATGCCAAAGTCTGCTATCCTGATGTTGTTCTTCTCATCCAGGAGAAGATTCTCTGGCTTAAGGTCTCTGTGACTGAACATACAAACACTCAATGAAAGCACTGAAGTATTTTTTCCAAACCATAAGCAGAAAGCAGAGAGGTACTTATTAGTATATTTGGTTGACTTCTGCATGACGTGAACATTCATAGCAAAGTGTTTATTAAAGGTTAGGCATCTGGAACAGAAAGCTGCCATGTGGTTCTAATAGGGGACTGGTTTCAATCAGACAAATTATATAAGCAGGTGACACTGCACTCAGATAATGCTGAAAAAACCCCAACCTGTGTTAGAATTCAAACACAGATGGTGATTGTCATGACTATGTCTCCAAAGAGCCAATCAGCAGTGAAACATGTAAGCCAGTCAAGTTGTTTCACTGTAGGGTTCTTGCCGTAAAAAAGGAGGTATTATTTTGGTCAAACTTGTCAAACAGCTCTTTATCAGACTTGACTGAAACTTGTAGTAGAGCTTCAAAACAGCTGCTCACATGTGTTGCCAAGATGGCTTCTGTGTGACAAGACTTGCCTCGTGTAGGACCTACATTCAATACTCTCGGCAGATTTTAGCACTGATGTGAAAAAGGGTAATTTAGCATGATGATATACATTTGTTATAACAGAGTTGATGCAGCCTTTGAAGATGAAGAACTTTAGCAGATACTGTTGTGATTTTAGCATTTACACTACAGTAACAGTGCTTTTGATTTAGCATGTCCTCACTATAGTTACTGTAGCATGTATCTTTATATCTGTATGTATCTTCTCCTTAATGGATGGGCCAATCTGAATGAAACTTTGCACAAACATTGTTACACATACAGTTATTAACACATATATGTTTCAGGTTTTATTATAAATCCCATTAATTTTCTAAATTCTATTATAATAAGAAGATGAGAAGCTAGAATGTGGCCAAATGAATAATGAATTATCTCTCATTTATTCCATCTTGGGAGCCAGTGGGCTAAACCAGCTGCTTTAATATGAAATAGATAAAACAAACCCAGGTCTAATTATTATTCATAACAACCTGTAAGGCCCAGGTGGCAAATATCTGCAGAATAAGCATTTGTGCTTGAAGTTTATCTGATAATATTCATACTGTAGGAGTTTGTGAGCACTGCTTTTACTTGTAATGGAAGATCTTACAATTGTCATACTGCTACTTTAACTAATTAAAGGATCTGAGTACATGTAATTTCTAAGTGACGTTTGCCGTACTCCATACAAGCAAGCCCACAAATGTGATTTTCCAGCATGGTGACAGAAAAGCTGAGAATGATTTAGTTCGTAAAGCCATTAAAGAAATGTAATCAACAGAGAAACGACAAATGAGAAAGGTTTCCTGTAGCTTCTCACGGACCATATGGAGTGACTATGGCAGAAGTCGAGGGCAGAGATGATTTGTCTGAAGAACTTCCTGGCCTCTTTGGGGGTGAGCCTACCCTTCTTAACCAGGTAATCAAATAACTCTCCACCAGATACATGCTCCAACACAAGGTACCTGGGTCACAGACACAAAGAATGAAGAAATAAGCAACATAAGAAACAAAAGGTGTACCTCTGCAGTATATCTTCTATGCCATGTGCTCATTTATCTCGCTTTTGTCTTACAGAACATTCGTCCCTTTTTAATTCAGCGTTGTAGCAGAGATCCAGAAGCAGATTATTTTATGTCAGCAGAAAGGAGAAAGACACAGAGATGTACTCACAGGTATTTGTTATTTTCATAGACATCATGCAGCTTCAGAACATGAGGGTGCTCTATTAGTTTAAGAATAGCTATTTCTCTCTCCACCTGCATAGACGGAGGGAGGGAGAGGTGTAGAGAAAGGTTAAGAGAGAGGGAGAGAGAAAAGAGCAAGTTAGAAATGGTGGAAATGGAAATGTCAGACAGAAGAGGAAGGGAAATATGATGTAAGACAGCAAGAGGGCGGACACAACAATATAACAAAAAGAAGTTGGGTAAAATTCAGAATAGACAGAGGCTTGTTTTTTTTTTAACTTCTTTCATTAGTTTGCTACATTTAGTGCAGAATAATCAGAAATAGTAACAAAGCAGAGACACAATACACAAATAATAATTTAGAACAAAACGTTCTGAAATTGAAATTGTTAAAACATTATGAATCAAATGTATCCTGTTCTAATACCATTATTTATTTTGCCCAAGCTAGTAAGCAGGTCAAAGCCATAGTAAGCTAGCTCCATTATGCTAGTTACTAATTAAACTGCTAGTTTAAAGCCTTTGTCTTACCGAAACGTTCAGAGTGTGACTGTGAATCTCTGGGCCAATATCCAAGTTAAAAATAACCCTTTGGCACAGCCGTTTCTCTTTTGTTTGTTTCGTTTTTCTTTTACACTTGAAGTATAGAAAAACAACCAAGCCTTTTACTTCAGCTCTACTTCACACTATCTCCGAACACATTAACCAGTGCAAAATTGATGTGTCACCCTACATAAACATCTACCACTGCAGTAAATATCATCTTACTTTGACAATAAGCACATATCGTTCAAGGAGGCCCACATTAGCTGTTAGAGCTATGACAAATCTTTCGTTTTGTTTTTGTTACTCCTGCTTTATGGATGGATAATGTTTACAACTCATAGCTACCAGACCTGCAAAGAAATACAAAATTATGTAATTTTGTTGCTAACATTTTAGCCTCTTTTAGCAAGCAGCTTCTTAGCTGGCAGGGCTACTGTGGTTGAGTCATTTAGTCTCTCAGAGACCATAGTTCAAACACAGAATTAATGACTTTTACACTTTCATTGTGTTGCTTGGTTAGAATCGGAAACCAAAATAACTTTAAAGGTTTATAACATAAAAAATGGTTTGGATTCAAATATGGCTGCCACAAGCACGCAAGCTTAAGGCATAAAATCTACTTCCTATTGTAACACATTACCTCTGTTCACATGAACCAAAAGATTGCTTTTTGGCGACTGTTTCACATTTTGCCTTGAGACCAGGCTGTGTCAGTTGATTCCAGGAGCAGCAAATAAAAGTAAAGGTAATTGTTTTCTGTAAAACTTACATAATTACATTCTTTGATCAGTCAAATATGAATAAAACAAAAACAAAAGCTATCATTTTTGTGTCTAAAGGCCATTCTCGAGATTTATATGACTAAATTCGGTGTTTGTATTTCCTTAGACAGGAGCAGACAGCCCTCATATTACCTTTGCTGAACTTTTTATGCTTATTGAATATGTTTTATTACAATACATTTGAAAATATAGATGCCTTTTTTTTATTTTTTTTAAGAAATGTAATTTTAAGTGTTCATTTTAATTTTTTTTCATTCATTCAGCTCCAGTAGCTGTCCACAGCATGACCTATTATAGAGCAGAACACATGGCAGAGAATTAGGTGCAGCATCGATTTTCCTTCCACGCTGCGGGATTGATTGCTGGACAGTAAATTCATGTCATGACTTCTGTTTTTTAAATAAACTTTACAGCTGAAAAATATGGTCTGAAATGCCCTAAAAGTTTAAACAAAGACCTTTGTGAAGCCATTTAAGGACTACTTGTTGTCTCTGTAATACACATCGATGAAAAACAGCTTGGTTTAATAGAATACAACAGGACTGTGATGCAAGAAATATATTTTAAGACAGCATATAACTGAACATATATGTAAAAGTCTAGAGCCACACAGTGATTTCACAGTGAAATTGGGAAATGGGTGCAGCAATTTATTGAAGCATTCAAAATGAATAGCAATACAGTATATAATGTAAAAAACATTCTAACAAGGTTAAAAGTCAATGTTTAGTATGACCACATTTATTCTTCACCATAGTCTGAACTCTCTGAGGCAGTTTTCTTGTAATTTCTTCAGGAATCGTTCTCCAGGCTTGTTGAAGGACATCAAAAGCTCTTCTTTGGAAACTGGCTGCCTTTTGTTGTCTGTCAACATGATTCCACTCTGCTTCAATAACACTGAGGTCAGATTCTGGGGAAGCCAATCCATGACTGATAGTGTTTTATTGTGTGTCTTCTATCCTGGCACGCCTCAGTCTTTTCTTCCTGTTCCTGTTCTCAAAGATGGATTCTTGGCAGCCATCCTTCTGGTGAGACCATTTCTGATGAGAGTTTACCAAACAAAGGTCACATGCATCTCTCATATTCTGTGTCAGCTCTTTTTCCTGCTCCTTAAAGGCATGACTTTCAGATACTGTTCAAGTTTCAAAGAAAGGCACCTGGACTTCTTCTTCTTCTCCTTCTTCAGTTCATCGACTGCAGATAGTTTTTAGGCCTGTCACTTCTTTTGTCTTCCACTTGTCTAGCTTTCTCAATTTTTTAAAGACACACCACACACGACAAGATTTGCCAGGTTTGGAATCACTTTGTTGTTGCAAAAAATATCTTTTTTTTTGTCTGTCAAACTGTTTTTGGCATTTTTTGCATGTTCAACTAAAGAAATTGGTACAAATGATGTGTTTTTGCAGCACTGACACTAGCTCTTTGCTAATTTGTCTGTTATGTGTGGACACAACACTGGTTCATCCCTTGAATTTGGTGCCTTTTTTAAGCTTGAATGATTCAGGGCATTTGTCACGTGCTATTGGCGAATGCTGTTTTTTCCCCACACAATTATCAGACTATAGAAAGACAACATTATTTTGAACATTATTTCTGATCAAATAAACACACACATGGAAATGGGACAAGAGCAAGTTCATGATGTTTGAGCCAAACACACCACATGCATGATATATACCTGCCTCACCAGGGAATCTCTAGCTATTCAGTGTTTTTAGGATGCTGAGATGTTTGCACATCTTAAAACACATGCTAGCACCATGGTGCACGTCTAGCGCCTAAAGTGTGCCTTGTGCAACCTGCCATTTCTAAAAAAGGCAGACCGCACAAAGCTCCAAGCAATCAACCACATTAAAAACGCCAACATGAACAAGGTATTTAGATTTCAGTTCAGTCCAGTGTATTTCAGCTGCAGTTGCTTTCATCAGAGGGCTTAATTAGCAGAATGAAATCATCCCTATTGTTCGGTATACAGGAGCAGTGCCCACACACACTCAGCAGCTCCAAGTTCCAACACACTGCTGGGCTTTTCTTGACAAAAATAAAGACTCCTTTTCTGCTGCTATTTCTGTGGAGTGCAAGCTTAACATGATTTGAGCTTGGCAGCCACCATAATGACAACCATGGTGACTATAGGCACAGCACAGCTAGAAAGACAGCCAGATAAGTAGATGAGGTAAATTTGGAGTGTTGTACCTTCATTAGGACCGATTCGGAGAGCTTCTCTCTATTGACGATCTTTATGGCCACCTTCTGCCCTGTTATACAGTGGACACCCAACTTCACAAGTCCTGAGAAGCAAGACAGAGGGAGGAGAAGAGAGCATCTGAATATCGCAGATCATGATGCGGTGTGAAAAACAGGAAGGAAGGGATGTCATGATTAATTCAAAAAGCTTCACTCTTCCAAACTCAGCTTTAAAAAAGGATTTAGAGTCATCTCCATTCTCAAAAACCTCCTCAAAAATGTTTACCCTTTGGGAGCTGTGGAGGGATAAATCTACAGGAGATGAGAAGACTTACTGTACAGAATAAATACGGATTAAACCATGAGCTTCCATATTACAGAAATGTTAAAGTGGCTTTGCAGCGGGGGTGATACACCCCGGCGCACCTTGCAGACGCCCTGTTTTTGCGTTACTCTGCGGGGTGCCTACCTGTCTGTCCCTTCCCGAGGGTCTTCTCCAGCCGGTAAGGCCCCACAAACTGACTGGACTGGCCCACCGTCAGCTCTTTGCTGCTCATCCTTCCCGAGATGAAATTCTATTCCAGATATAAGGCAAATCAAGATAGCGGTCGCTCCTGCTCCGTGCGTAATGCCGTAACGCACATTACAGGTGGCTATACGGCGGTGCAGAGAGGAGGAAAGGAGAAGAGAGGAGGTGCGGACTGGTCGTGATCTAAAGCCGGGCCTTGCAGGCTACTCCCATGCAATTGTTTGTCATGCGGTCAGGAGTGAGAACCGGTCCTGTTTCCACTCTGTAAATCCAGAGTCTTCTCAAGTCAGTGTTACCAAAGCACAGGAAGCAGCATCATTCAGAGGAAAGGTAGGAAGAGATGAGTGATGAGGACGTGTGAGGTTTAGCCGGTACCAGAGATGGGAGATGTCCACAGAGGTGCGAACAGTCACACTAAACCCACCCCCCTGCTATAAATAACTGTAGTTTAAAGCTGATTGATCCTATATAGCTTATGCAGCTGGCCAAGAGTACAGCAGTAACGAAAAATCTCATTCAGACCTGGACAGGAAGGCTACATTTGCCACAGATTGATTTCTGTAAGAGCAGTCTCAAATATCCGAAGCCAGAATGCCCTGATCGATATCAGGGACCCCCGTTCTTCTGTTGCCGTCCAAAAAAAAAATGTTTTCATAATCCTCCCGAGCCCATACATTCCCCTCTTCCTGTCAAGTCGGGCCTCATTTGGTCACAATCTGCCTTTCTGTGTAGATGCGGCGTTGTCCAGATAATAATCTATTATCACAAACAGCATCAGCAAGAAGAATGGGTTTTCCAATATCCGGTGCACACTTTGGCTCGCCCCCTCCCCGGCCCTGCATCAGGAAATAGAGGAAGAGGGGGAAGAGCATCGAAAAGGCAAACAGCCTCGGGGGCAGACCGGGCCAGACGGCCGAAAGGCGTGCTGGCTCGGGACAGCTGCAGCGGGGAGAGGTGCGCTCGGTGCGCCGGGGGAAGGATCAGCGCTCAGCCCGGTGATTAATCCCGCTTCTAGAAACAACAAGCATCCTCAGCTGGCCTGGTGGTAGCCGACTCCCCGCCTCTCCTCTTCCCCTGCTCCCTCTTCCTCCCTCCCTCTCCCTCCCTCTCTCTTCTTCTTCTCTGTCTTTCCTTTCTTTCTCGCTGGCCGGCTTTGCTCATGATATCACCGCATCTCCTCCCTCAGCCGACTGCTTCGTACACAAGGAGCAGAAAAACAAAAGCTAAATAAGTAAAAACATTTTAGTTTCGAGTCTTTCAGGTAGTCCGAAGTTGGCCGCATCCGTGGGAGTGTTTATCATTGACGGGATGTCCTCCTCTGCTCTGCCGCTACCCGTCTTTCCCCCCTCTTGTTTCCTCCACCTATTACACTCCTCCTCCTTCTCTTCATGGGTCAGCATCAGCATCCGGGTTCCATCGTTCCCGCCCCACCCCTCCCTGGTGCTACGCCTCTGCCTCCCCCACCTCCCCACCCAGCCTTTTCACTACAGCTTCAAGTTCAACACAATGCTGTTTGTGACTGACTGCAACAACAGCATGAGCGTAATTAAAAACTAATGGCACACGACCACGTGAACATCAGCATCACAGGCTTACACAAATAAATAATTGGTTCAGTACAAATAATAGCAATAAAGCCAACATTGTAACATTTCTATTGTTACAATGTTGGCTTCTATTTAAAGTAAAACAGAAGTTATACTAGCGCCAGTTATAATGCAATGTAGCCATAACACTCTCAGTTTATTCAGTCAGTCACGAGATTGCAGTGAGTTACTTTGCACATGCTCACTACATAGAAAAATCACGTTGGCAGAACTTTTGAACAACACATAGATGAAGAAAGTGTAAAAGTTTAGTTGTATTGTTTTTTTGTTTTTTCTGCAGTCTGGTTAGATGACAGCAACGTGAACTTACATTAATTGAATCTGTAGGTTACTGCTGTCCTGGTTCTGGTGTTAGATGTTATTACTGTATATGGCTGCAAAATTGGATGCACTGTAACAGGATCATTCCATATAAAATGAATCCAGTCTGCCAAATGTTCACACCACACCCCCTCTGAATCAGCGTATCATTTTATTTTGATACCTGTCTGGGTTATAAGAAATACTGAAGTAAATGGACTGATTCTTATACAGCGCTCTCCCGGAGTACTCAAAGCGCCACGTTCACACCATCTTCTAAACTTTGAGTGCTTCCTAACTGCATTCATACAACTTGGGGTTAGTATCTTGCCCAAGGATGCTTGGCATGCAGACTGGAGGAGCCAGGGATCGAACCCTCAGTAGGTGACCTGCTTTGCCTCCTGAGCTACAGCCAGCCCAATGAGGCAGGTATCAAGAACATAATACTGCCAGAGTAGAATTTGAAAGGATAACACTGAATGCACTGAAAGCTCCAAATCAAGTGTTAAAAAAGAGTTTACTGTCTTCAACACACGAAAGGAGTCACAGCCAGAAGACAAGTCTGGTGTCAAAGTGTAGATTAAAAGAACTTTCATATGCTATAACTTGGCTTGCCACCTATACCTGTCCCACATGCTGGTATCAATTTTTTTTCCAGTGAAACATCAGAAAAAAATCCTCATGGCTAATCCCCCTATATTTATAATGTTTAAAACTGCACATATGCAAATAAAGGAAAATTAAATAAAAATAAATAAATATGTAAATAAATGAAAAACAGCCAACTCAGTCCTGAGGACCTTTACTGTATCTCAGAGAATAAAACAGTTTTTGCAAGGATACATTTTTATATGCTTTCATCGATTACGCCAAAGTTACTGTACTAAAAAATATCTGATTCTGTGGGAGTCGGGTGGGAGGCACTCACTAATTAATACTAATACTAATTTGTTTGACTATTACAGAAATTCAATCTTACCAATATTTTGGGCACTTTGACATTAATTGTGAAATAGTTTTTTGGATTCCTGAAGCTGAAACTAATTGCAGGAGTTCAGCAAGGCTCTATACTAGGGCCACTCCTCCTCCTCCTCCTCCTCCTTTATGTTTTATTGTATTTTTCAGCATCTGGTTTGCTAAAAGATGAAATCCAAGTTTGAAAAAAAATGAAGCCAACAGGAGGTGCCACATGGTGCCGGCTTCGAGATTTAATCAACCCCCAAAGACTCCCAAGTTAAATATCCAGCAGCTGACACAAATCCTTTTTGGAGTAAGGCGGAGTTTGGCAAAAAACAAACAAACAAACAGCTTTGGGCTCTTTTTGTCCTTTTGTAACTACTGTGTGTCTGGCAGCCTGGGATTATTTTATAATGCAGCCTTTATACTTTATTAAGGCTTAAAGTTAGGGGTGTGGCTGCTCTGACTGACAGATGGATCCTAAAAGTGGTGACTTGTGGCCTCACCTCCACTAAGTGCAGTCACTGTTTTTGTGGTGCTGGTCCTTTTTAGGTGTGTCTTTGTTGGAATTATCTGACAAATAATGCTTTGTTGTTAATGCAAACAGCCTGTCCCAGAGGTCTGTGCTCTTGGTGAGTTATATTCTGATATGTATGCTAGGCTATTTAGCACCAGTTAGCAGGTATTTGTGTCTACTGTGCTTTGCATCCTTTACTGTTTACTTATTGATAACCAAGCACGATAACTTGGCACTTGACCCTGTTGTACAAATATGTTCACTTCTGACTCCAAAAATTCGAAATGGCCAAAACACTGACTGCTAAAAAAAAATGTGTGACTTTGTGCTGGTCTTTTCCATACAGTCTGTGGTGATCATGCTGATTGTTGTTGTTGTTGTGTTTTCTGTCTTAAGAATTTACTTGCATGACTTTATTCAGCCTAAAATACTTTGAGTGCTTGCTTAAAAGCCAGCTAGCACTCAAACATCTCTCTGTGACAGGACTGGCAGCTCCAAAACACCGGAATCAGTTTTAATGAAGAATAAAATCTATAAACCCACTCACAGCAGTAGCTGTTACCGGCCATACTTCACTAAGCTTGTAGCAGTGAGCATTTGATTTCTAGGAGGAAACGTTACTCTGTTATTGGAGGATAAAGCAATGGGGTCAAAAGCAAGAAATCAATCAAGTAAGTGGACAATAAAATCTTTAATAGGAGTCGTTTCCAGGGTCAGGAATAACTTGGCTTACAGGCACATGGTTTGCAAATATGCAGTGTATATATAACAGCACTCTGGTTTCTTTTCTTTCATTCCTAATCTAGTTCACAACGGATGTTAAGACTAGAGTGTGACCAGCCATGCTTGAATCCAGGTTAAAAACATTTAACATTAGGCTACCGTGCCAAACGTGTGTGAAGTGGAAATGAAAATCCTGTTTATGTGATTACCCCTCTTTCAGCCTAAAACATAACACCGTGTGCTTCATGTATAGCACACCTTGATGACCCCAGGGACAGATGATCTATTGCACACAAAACAACACACAACGCAAAACCACTGGGTGCTGCATCACTGTATGTGATTAAATTTCAACATTGTGATATCTGTGTGACGTCTCCAAATCTTAATCCCTTTTAATCTTAATCTGTGGATAGAGTCAGGTTGATGTAGCTCAGATTATCCAACAGTGCTTTGTGAGTCTGTAAGTCCACTCATGCCAGGTTATCTTTTGTGTCACAGATGCTGTTTTGATCACATTGCACATTAAAATCCTACATTTGTGCAGGTTCTTCGTTAGTCTAATACAGAGTGGTACAAAAACTTGATCTTGACAGGAGCAACACAAATCTTTTGTTTTTCATAGATGAGTCTGTAGAACTGCTGGTGTAAGTGCATTTTCCAACCACAGGATGGTGCTGTTAGGTTACTACACTAGCATCTTTCTTTTTTTCCTTCTTCTGATGGAATTTTCTCGCCACAACGATCCAGTGTCCATTCTTTTTGTAAACCGTTTGAAGTTTTCATACAGCCCGTGTTAAATGATCCATGCACAGAGAAGAAAGGTGCAAGTCTGGATCTTGTTTATATCTGGCTTTGCATTTATGAGTGTGCGGGCAGATGATCTTCCATCCTTCCTTACTCGCCATGTAGCTTAAAGCACTTCATTCCAGTGCTTATAACCAAACGGGTGGTGGTTTCAAAATCTGACGTGTGCCTGACCAGGTGCCACCGGGCCAAGGTTTGTCCACCAAATGCTCACCATCCACCTCCCGTACAATATCTGGCTCTAATCCATACATTTCACTCACTGTGTGAATCTGGAACCAGTCTGGCATAAAGTGGTAGCAACATGGGTGCCAGAATCAAAGGGAAGCACAAACATTGATCCTGACCTTATTTATAGATGAAATTTGGAGTGAATTCTGATGGTGCTGAAATGTATTTCTTGCATCAGAGTATATATATTATATATTATGTTCACAGGCTGGTAGCTGCACAGACAAAAGATGACTACTTCATAATATATGTTAAAATGTTTGTTTGTTGTGAAATTATTGTGCAATAACTTAGACACAGGCACACACATCCTTCCCCCTTTAGGCTCGTCTCTTGAGAGTCGGACAGAAATACTGCATCTCCTCCCCCCAGGGGAATCTTCCTGAGGCATTTAGCATTTAGGTTGTTGGACACGCTATATCTGATGTCAAGCACAGAGCAGGCAGTTCGACACTGTGTTCGTGTAAATTATGCGCCACGTTATTTCTTGTGCTGAAGAAAGGGTCCTTATACAGTCAGGGCTAAAGACTCACCGTGGACATTGTAGGCGGGATATATATGTGCATATGTGTTTGAGAATGTAGGACATGATTTGTTCTGTCAGGTGTTGATAGCTGGGGAATATTTCTGGAAACATACGTGGCTGTACTGACAATATGTGCATATGCGCAGAGTTACATAATGTGGGCTGCATTAAGAGATACACTGCTGGTCACGCTTTCTTCAGTACAGTTGACTTAGACCCTCTGAGCTCCAGATCAGCAGAGGTGATAATCTTACTACTACTGCCCGTCAAAGGTAGACCAAAGGTAGACCTCCAGACATGAAGTTAGTCTCTGTCTTCCTTTTTGGCATCTCTGTAGTGGTTGAGATTTTTTTTGGGGGGGTGGGGTTGTTAACCCCACGCCCAACCCTCCTCCTTTTTCATCCAGGCTTGGGACCGGCAATGCCCTAAACTCATAACAGAGGACACCTCAGAGTTCAGCGGGTTAAACAGGAAAGACAATTTAAAAGAAGAAAGAAGAGCTTATGGAAAGTGAGCGGAGGGGGTTTGGCTCCCTCTTGTGCTCACTATGGGTACTTTTACAAATAAGAGAAACGCATGCTGTGGACAGATTTTGTATGAACATGTATTTTTAAAAAGTAAAAGAAAAATGATTGCAGTAGTAAAAAAAAAAGAAAGTGTTTTGAGGTGTCTAGAAAATGTATTTATCACACTGGTGCTACTTTCTGAATGTAATAAAAACTCACAATTTTTTACTTTTATACCTCTGAAGTGACTTTGTACAATACTACATACTGCATAATTTGCAGTATGTTCTTTTTATGTATGTCTGAAGTGTCATAAACATGTACAAACCTGAGACCTCTTGAAAGCAAGGCTCTGTGTGAAAGCTGAGGACAGACTAATCTGGGAATGTGTGGGTGTGATGCCAAAAAGAGTCTGAATTTACCCCCTGGGGCTGGATTAGGGCAGCCAAACAGACAGCTGATAGTACTGGCCCATCTTTGAAGCTTCTCACTTGAACAAGTTGAATGGCTGGGAGTGGATGTTGAATTTTCCTCTCTTCAGCAATTTATAACCTTACATAATCCCTGCTGTTGGTGTGTCTATGTCAACATGCAAGATATATATGATCATGTATAAGTCCAAATGATATATAGGATGGTAATATATACTGTAGCACTTATACTGTTTACATAAGCCAACTGGATTATTATATTAAATGGTGTTCTGAGTTGCCCAAAGCCTGAAAACATGCATTTTCTGCTTACTCTGTCATACACTGATCATCTGCAGTATTAACACCAGAACAGGAAAACCATATAAGACTGATGTATAATACTGTTCATTCTGTTACAGTGCAGTGCTCTTGATTTCTGACATTAGCAGTCTCTTTGCATTTTGGTGAGGTGAAATGGCAAACGGTTGAAGCCCAGTCTCCAACCCCCCCCAGATCTATATTTAATCAAGAACTTCGAGGATGTGCCAGAAAAAGCTTGATCTGCACAAAGATCTTGATCTAACCCACTTACTTGTGTTGTCAGTGAATTTCAAAAATACAGGAAGTTGTACACTTACTGGAAAGCATCACTACAATGCTGAACTGTAACTGGCACATCAGCTGCTCACTCTTTCTTTCTTCTTCTTCTTTTTTTCTTTGCTAACATTTGTTGCAACTTCTAGAACCTTTGACCAAACAGTGATCTTTTGCATTGAGGACAGAAATATATGTAAAGTTATAATGTAACCTAAAATATTGTCTGAAAAATGGTTGTTGGTCTCTCCCTGTGATGACTGCAGTTACAGCCACACAATGGTAATATGTACCAAACATCAGTGTAGAGACGTACACATAACACTACACTACTTACATTTCTCTTTTTTTAGACATAGGATTTAATTTACAGGATAATAAAGGATTGGTTTAGTTTAGAATTAATTTACATACTCACATAATACTGTATTCTAAAATAAGTGCGCACATTTTAGTTTACACTGTTATGTATGATTGAATCTGTTTTCTGAGTTACCTCAGTCACAGCTGCTCCGGTCTTGGTTTATTGGCTAAGAGGTGGAAGAGGGGCGGAGCAAGCCTATAAGGCGAACGGCAAATTGGCTCATACCATAACTCTGGATCATGGGGGGGAATTGGAATTTGTTATGTTAGTTTAGTTAGGTTTTTTGTGTGTTCTACCCCTTTGTGTTTTTGTGGGCTGATCAGCCACTATTTAAGTTTCCCCTTTGTCTCATTTAGGTAGGTCAGTTTTCTTGAGTTACCAGTATTGTTTGTTGTTAACTTTTGAGTAGCGTTTTGTTACTTTGACCTCTTTTATGGGCCCAGGATTTAGATTTTTCTGTACAATTTAATCAAGTTTGTTTTTGGGTTAAATAAAAAAGACCCTTTTTTTGGACTTTAACCTGTGCCTGACTTTCCTTCACTGCTCGGTCCATCACACTCCCCTTCCGTTGAGTAATAAAGATTGACAACATTTGATAAAGGGACAACCTCTCGAACTGAAACATGGTCTGTTTATAGACTTTATTCTTCATTTAAAACTGATTCTAGTGTTTTAGGCCATACTGGCTGCCAGTCCTGTCACAAAGAAACGGTTGAGTACTATTTGTCTTTCAAGCTAGCACTCAAAGTATTTTAGTCTGAATACAGTTAATCGAGCTATGTTGATTGACCTAATGGTTGGAAAACACAACAGTCATGGTCAAAAGCCTGGTATAAATAAGAAATAAGAAATAAAAATAAAAAATAATACAAAGTTTAGACCTCAGTTAATGGTTTACACCTTCATAAAAACTCATCCACCTGTACAGTTATGTTAGGGTCATATCAGCACCGAGGTGTCCCAGTCAAATCTGCTCTCCTTCACTACTCTGAGTCATTGAACTTGACCTTGTCTCATTGTGTGCGCTGTTAGTGCAGCATTTTTGTGGATTGTCTGACTGATGATGTGCTTTGCTGTGTGGTACAAACCATCCAACATGTTTGTCCTTCAGACTTGGTGAGTGAGATTCTAGTATTTTATTAGTTTTAACTATCTTATATGTGTATCCTAGCTAAGCTAGCTTGTATTAGCTGATAACTTGGCACTCCACTGTTTCATCCATATATGGGAACTGCTAGCGTCAAAATGCTAACATTGAAGATAGATAAGCATAAACAATCCCCAAACAAACCAGTCCTTAGGACATATTTATTAACTGTCATTAATAATTATATACGTTTTTTTAAAAAAGGTTATATGTTGGGAAAATTTGAGATGTTGCATGCAGAAAAATAAAGGAAAGACATCCTTCAGCAGCCCGTACTGCCATTTTAGTTACCACTGATGTCAGAAGTAAGGTCATCACTCTATTCTTTTGACGATCATGAACATTTTCAGATTGCTACTCAGTTATGTAGAAGTTATTCTACAAATTTCATGTTTTGGTGTACATGCTAACCTCTAACCTCTACAATGCAAAACTAGGATTAGGTCAAAGGTTGCTGCATTCTCAGTATGATGAATCAAGAGGCCAGAAAACACAAGCTGGTTTTTATACCAAGTATTTCATACTTTTTATTTCCATTTATAAGTATTCATTTCAAGTCGACAATTTACATCACAGCCCATTGGCTCTCTGGAATTGTCAGTATAATGTATATCAGCCATAGGGACGGGGGGATAGAGGGTAAGACTGCGGGACCCAGAAAAGCCTAAAACATGAGGGGGAGGACAGGGGGGAGGAGACTGTGGTTTCTGCCACCAGATCCCAAACTCAGCCCAAATCAACACAGTGTTTGCCTCTCTATGATGATGATCATCATCATTTTCATCATTCGCGTTGTTGTCATCGGTCCAGTGCTGTTGTGCAGAAGGAAAATGCTGGGAACTTGGAGGACTCAGTGCAGTGGACCTGCAATAGTGAGAGACATATGGATGAAGACAAAGATCCTTTGGCCACCATTAGACCTGACAAATAATCTCATATCTAACCGCTCATATCATTTTCCAGCAGATACAGGCAAAGAGTGTCACATGTTGCAATCTTCCAAAATCATAGCACTTGCTTCTTCCCATTTGTATTATACAGTAGGCCAGCTGAATACCTTTGGCCACATTTATTAAGAATGTGTTGTTGTCCAGGCTGCAGTCCCACATGGCTCAGAGCCAGTGAAATCCAGATCATCTCTGTATGTGGTCTGGCTGATCCAATTGCATTCTCATCCTTTGTTTTGCATACATTTACGCCTGCATTAAAGTACCAGTTTCCTTACCAAGAACCGATATCTACAGTAGATGGATGGGTGTAAATGGGGTTGTTTATTAATTCTGGTCACTGGATTGTCATTTTAACTGTCTGCTTATTGAAACTACTTTTCAACTGACAAATATTTTAAAACTCAGCATCTCAATAATGAGATTTTGGACATTTATTTATTCATATGTGTGCATTTGATTCGTCAGTCTATTAACGTCATCCTAAATGATGACCCAATCATGTGCTATCAGAATATGTCATTTCTGTTCCTCCTAAAAATTATTCTTCCAAGTCTTGGCAACAATAACAAACTTTTGATATGTCAAAGTAAGGCTAAGCTGAGCATTATAGTCACTGTGTCCTCTCAAGTCTCTCAGTAAACAGAGTTGGAACAGTAAGCCAACAGGACTCTACAAGGGAACCAGCTAAAGGGAATTCAGCCGTAGTTCATTTAAAAAAAAGAGAATATTTAGAGAATGCACGCTTGTATTCTCTATTCATGTTGAAACTATTCGCAGACGATTCACAAAGGTTTCTATAAATAACCCCTCCCCAACCTAAGCTTATAGTTATAGAATTAATCATCCAATTATGCAACATGCTTACATTTGAGGCTGGAGGGCGACTCCTCATGACGTCCCTTCAGCTGCACTCTTCACACAAGCAGCGAAGGCCTCCATCAGGTCTTTGCAGCCCCCGGCTCCCTTCTCTGCCACACTGGAGGAAAGATTAATGACAATTTTATCAGCATCAGTTGAATCAACTGGATCCCAATTCAAGTAATTCTGTTGACAAAACACATGCATGTTTGGTGTGCTAACAGATTTTATTGGTATAAAGCAAAAACATGAGCAACGGCTCTCAACGAGAGAGAAAAGATGAAGAATAGGAAGAAGGGATGAATGTGACAGAGGGAGAGAGGAAGAGAGATTTCAAGCTTGGGAATAATTTCAGGCTCCCCATTCAGGAGCAAACACAGCAGCCGACACTGCCACAGTGCATTAGGGTGATAGAGCGAGAGGGAGGGAGGGAGAGAGAGAGAATAGCCATGTGCGTGGACCCATCTGTTTGATTGGACACCAGAGAGGGAGGGAGGAAGGTTGCGTGATAATGGAGAGATAACAAGACACAGAGGTAACAGGGGGAGGCCACAGGAGGAGAGAGTTCATGTTACATGAATGTAAACCAATTGACTGGCTCCTCCTACGCCTTCATGATGCCTCATTATCTCCCTGCTCCACTTTTCCTGCAACCCACCGAAGAGCAGGGGCCTCAATCCCTCCATCCTCACTCCAATTCAATTCACAGAGGTTCCTGCTCGCTGTCAAAATAAAGGGTTTGCTTTTCATCCATCATACTCACTTATACAGTATAACTTTCATAAGTATTGGTTTTTAATATGTCTGCTGCTTTTACCTTTCCTTTATGATGAGAAGATTGGTGTCTTTAAATTCCTCCTTTTTTTCATTTGGCTGCCACTTTGGCGATGTCAGCAGACAGTTAACCCCTGGAGGTCTGAGTGGGTAACTCTAACCCTAACTCCACCCTAACCATATGTTGGTGAAGGGGAAAACAACTTTTCTGGGAAACACACACACACACACACACACACACACACACACACACACACACACACACGCACGCACGCACGCACGCGCACGCACACACACACAGTGCCAGGTGTGGTTAGCTTAGTTTAACACCTGGGAACAGCTAACTTACAGCTTTAGTATGGTAAAAATGCATTTTCCTGGTTTTATTTATATATTTATTTAAAAACTACAATATTATTGTCATTGTGATTTTTTTTTCCGACTAGGTGAAAACCTGACATTGGGATATCTGGTCACATGTGGAGTATTTATGCTAAATTAAGCTAACCAGTTGCTGCTCCAGAGTAACTGAAATAATAGACTGAAAATACGGTGAAAAGAGGTCAGCTTCATTTTCAGACTTCACAGAGTATACTGCTTTATCATTTTGTATTGTGGCCGTGCGCCTTCACAGTGATGTAACGTACAGCTGGCTGCTGCAGATTATCACTCAGCACTTTACTTTGCCAGGAGAGATGGAAAGAACGGTGTGTGTCTGCTGCTTGGTGAGGGTGCAAGGAAATGGGAGTGGAGCATTGAGTAGTTATGTTGCACGCACTGCAATAATGACCCAACATCAGAGCTGTGCAGAATCTAACCCTGAGGCTGTGTTGCCAGATAATCCTGCCACAGTGCCATCAGCACACGCACATACGTATCTCTGAATCAAACCCAAAGAGGAAGAACAGGAACATTACTGTACTTGTCAAAATAAAATGGTTTTGTTTCATCTCGTTTATAATATTTCGAAATAAATATTTAACCTTTATTATCTGGCTGTGCTGCAGATGAGTTCTCATTTGATTTAGCATTTTTAAATAAAGTCCTACTGTCGGCACAGGAGCAAATATTAAGTACATATGGGGATTACATAAAGCATAAGAGCAGGATGCTCACATGCATGGGCAGACAAGGGTAAGGAGCTGATGACATCATCGCAACCAGAGCCATCACGCAATCGTCTGAGAGAGAGAACGTGATTCTGAATGAGCATGATACAAGGTCACAGGGTGAAGCTGAGCAACCAGGACCAAAACCAACTGGTTCTTTCAATGAATACATGACCACAGACTGAATGAAAGCAACTCTACACCACTGAGCACTAGGATCCTGATCCAAGCATGTCCAGGTCTGATTGCATGGACTGGAGGAGTGACGTTGTCTCTTTGTCTGGATGCAATCAGGAAGTGAAATCTAAATTATTTAGGCTGGGCTTGCTATAGTCAGTCCACTGGGACCAACATGTATAATAGATCAGTGAGCAGGTGCAGCAGTGAAATGATGATGCAGAGGCCAGGATTTAGTCAGGAGATCATGTGATTAGGGGTGAATATGCTGTGTCACTGTCCTGTGAGGTAGTGATGAGAATCATTAGGATGGTGATTCGCCAACATTTCTGGTTGAGACTCCTTAAAACAAAACTATATCATCAACTTAAGAGCAGAAGAAGAAAGTAAGGACGTTCCATTTTGTGCCTTTTATGTATTAGCTTATCTAACCATCTGAGACTTTCAAAGTCAAAAAATCTGCTTTTGTAAAATGCACTTTACCCATCTGGAAGTTAAATATTGGGGGTGCTGCAAGTAATGTGAAGTCATAAAATGTAAATATGACATTGTGTTCCTGGTCCTTTTGTGTGACATAAAATAAATCTTGCTCATGTAAGGAAACAAACAAAAACCCCCAAAACAATGAATAAACCGATTACACGGGCGTTAAAGCTGTTGTCTGTGCAGTATGGTGAGCCGGAGGGGAAGAGGCAGTTGGTAGCCTGACACAACAGCAGTGCTACACTCAGATTACTGACGTCTGCAGAGTCACCAAATTCCAGCCAGAAATTAAATGCATGTCTGTCCATACAGCTGCAGGCGATCGGGCCCAAAGAGGCCGACTGTGGAAGTGAGTGTGGAAGTTGTTTATGGAAGGCAGAGGAAGAATCAGGGCAGCGTGTTCAGTCTCAAAGTTCACAGTTCCTAGAGCTAACATTCAGCATGGTCACGGTAGGAGTCTGCATAGATTTCCGTGGCCCGCAAACAGGTGTCTAAACCATGAGTTGGCGGCCTTTACCTTTTATTAAAAGAGTCATTTTTAAGCAGACTTTGAGACTGTGGCTGCTCTTCAGTGAACTATTTATGACTATTTGGTACTTTAACTTTGCAATTTCATTAAAGTAATACCACACTTTGTTGCATTTATAATATTATTGAACTAAAATAAAGAACTTGCTATTTAAAAAATACATTGTTATCATAGCAACAAAACAGAACAACCTGAAGTAGGAGTTAAATATCTGTTGGTATGGCTACGCTTATGTTAAAAGGGATACTTTCGGCCCTACCTGTATTTGTGCAGCTGAATCATAATAAGTAAAAGACGTAGCAGCCTATGTACATACAGGTATAGGTTACACGTTTTTCCAACAATGTAAGGAATAATTTTCAGCAGTGATAAATAGAAGTTAAACTGATAAACATGGCACATTGCCTTCTTTTATAAATTCATTTATTTAAATAAATGAAATTAAATAAATGAAGGTAGCCACTGGAGCTGCTCTGGAGATGGTTTGAGACCTCTGGTTGAAACAGACAGATAACACGACATATGATTCATTTCTCAACAAGAGCAAGTCTTATTTTCTTTTAAAAATATTATAACAAAAATGCAGAAAACCAACTTATGCAACAAAAATATATTAATAATTTATGTAATACTTGACTAACAAACTTTTTAATTGCAGAAATAGAATAAATAAGCAATAAACATGTTAAAAAATCACTAATGTTAAGTAAAATATAGTTAATATACTGTTCATGCATTACATTTGACTTTGTAGCCTGTTCCCTTCACCTCCGTGTGACTTTGCCACTGTGACCTTGACAGAGTTGTGACTATATTAAAAGGAAAAATGCCATAGAAATGAATTCTCTCAATAAACTACATGAAAAACTTGAATGTGTGAATAGAATTTGCTAAATCAATTTAGTCCAAAGCAGAACAATTACAAAGAGAATCCTATCATAAGAACCTGAGCCCCAAAGCCATTATGGCTGCCCGATAAGTTTCCAGCTGGGTGTGAAAGGGACGCGTTTGCTTATTTGGCTGCCCTGCTTAAAAAGGAGCAGGTGTCAGGTGGAGCAGTAATGTGACCTATGACTAGTAACATGCAATGATACTCCACATATACAGTCACACTCGTAACATTTCTATCCATGACTTTGACAAGCTGCTGTCTATAAATACACAGGTATTTCTGATATATTGCTTACACGGGGCAAAGCCCTGTTGGCTCTATAGTTGGCTCAAAATTGGCTGGAATAACATGGCTGATGGAGACAGCAGTATAGCAAGTACTTCTCCTCTCAGGACGTGAAACTACATAGACGCATCCATCACGTAAGTGAGCATGTATACTGATGCAAGAGTGCTATAAAGAGCTGACTTGTATAAATGCTGTTGGCCCATGTGGCCAAAAACAGCACTATAAGGAGGCAAACCACAAGCCAGGTCTGTGAAGCTAGCTTAAACTAATAGATAAAATTCCTGAGAAAGCTCTGTAAAGCTGCTGGTTCTGGTGAGATTTCTGAGTTCAACACAGTGATTGCCATTCTGCACTCACTGATGATTAATTTGTTTGCATAATAATTTTTCTGTTAAATGTATCCCTAGTTTAAAATGTGTTTCCACGGCGACTACAAGGTTATAGGACAAATATCCAAATCAAGCAAGGTGCAAGTGCAGGGCAACTGTCTCCCTCAGTTTAACTCTGGCTCTATACAACTTACTTTAAGGACAAACAGTGCTGGTGCTGCCTGATTTTCAACCTCACACAGTTAGGTTCAGGTCAGCTTCATGCAATGACCCGCATACAGTATAATCTTGTAAAACCATGATATGCCACATGAGCAACAGAACGCCTTATCACCTTAAAACACTTTGTGTTGTACTTCCAAATACTCTCGAGAGTGCCAACTTTGGCCAGAGTGCCCAGTGTATGCTTTAACATAAGAGGAACTGAAGTTATCAATCAGTTATCAGTTGTATATTATCATTTGAATATACGTAAAACCTCAACATTCACCTAGAAATATCTGAGGCGTGTTAAAGGTCATCAGCACACTGGTACATGATTAGCCAATTACCCATGCCATGCCTTCCTTCCCCACTCAACCTGCTAGCTTATCTAATAGCTTCACACATTCATATCCACCTTATCAAGACTACACAGGCCGGCTGAAGCAAACTGGGCAGCTTTTGCTATCAATAAAATGTGTTTACTTTGTCAGCTCATAATTATTAACACCAGAAAAGGTCAAAATCCAACTACAACTCAAGAAATCACCAGGAAAACTGTTCCCTGCAGTTCATTGAACTGAACTGTAAACAACACAGACCTCTAAATGTCTGTAGTAGTGTTATGTCATTGCTATTCTCCATTCTCATAAAGCAGCATCTGTTGTGTCCGTTGACACAGCAAGAGGCTAAAGGAGACACTGGATACAAACGGAACGAGCTAACGCAAGGAATTCTGGGGAAAGGGAGGCAAGTGACGTAAGCAGATTCCCAGCCTCCATCCATCCGTATGGGCAAGCATCGAGCATCACCACCGCTGTCACGCATCATTAATCCCTTAATCGCTCTGCCCTACATGGGGTACCCTAAGTTTTCACAACCTTCAAACTTGCACTCAGCTAGGTTGTCAAATTCATTTACGTCTCAACACGCAAGATGTGGAGACTTTTAGCGCAAACGCCAATGACCGCTGAAGCGACTCCATTTTGGGATGGCGCACTTTAGGATGCCGCAGTCCACGACCAGCCACTGCCATACATGCGAGTCTCCCCCTTAATTTGGGTGCCATGGTGTTTTTCTTTCCAGTTTGATAGCTCGTTAAGTAACGGCCAAGCACATCACAAATGATCCAGATAATTGGGTTTTGGCTTCTCAGCGTGTAAACGTTTAAGCGCTGAAAGGCAACTCTGAGAGTCAGAGGTGAACTTGTGTACGAAGGTGTACCCAAGAACTGCAAGAGGTTCCTATTATGTTTTTGGCATCTGGGATAAGAACCTTTGTTCAACTCTAAAGGATATGCAAATATGCAAATGAGAAACATATAAACTGTTTTTCTCTCATTCACTCCAACATGCACGGAGTCACCTACCACTTGTCCAGGTCAGCCTTGATGTTTGCACAAGCAGCAGGGACGGGGGCGTCAGCAGGGGCGGCGGCGGTTTCAGAGTCCGACATGTCTGTGGTGGTGCTGCTATGTAGTGTTCAGAGTCCGTGTCCTGTCCAGTTCTTGTCCTCTGAACGCCAATGGATCCCAGCGCCACCAACGGAGACAGACAGAGAGAGAAAGTAGAGATGTGAGCGAGCTGGTGAAAGGGGAGGGGAGCACAGCGGGAGGTGGGAGGAGATAAAACATGTGAGAGGGGAAGCACACGTGTGTACATAGCAGTCATGAATTGAGGGAAGGGGCAGAAGAGGTGAAAGGGCAAAGACCCAGAAGAGGAAGATTTAGGAACAAGGACAGAAAAAGGACACTAGAATTTGTTGGGGTTCCTTATTTATGAAGTTCATCACACAGGTTTGATGCCTCTAGTACTACTTAACAGGTGGTTCAACACAAGTGTTAGTTCAGGCATTCTGAAAACAGATAAAAACTCCATCATGTACTGAAGCGATCAATGCCAACTGACCACTGCTCACTACTATGTGTGTGAAGTGACAAAAAGAAATGAGAGTGGCCTGAAGTCAGCTTTCAAGTCACGTTCTGAAGTCAAGTTTTTTTTTCGTGGACTGTGAAAGGAACGTGTGTGTCTGTGTGTGTGTGTGTGTGTGAGTAAGACATGACAACCATGGCAGCTCGTCTTCCAACGAGAGCTGTCTGTCAAAAAGCTGCCATCTAATGGGAATTCTGTGCAACTGCAAGTGTTCATCACAGCTCATGGCTGCCAGTCCTGAAAGGTCAAGGAATGTAATGAGGCAACATGTTGTTAAAGGCCACCATCTTTTACAATCACTTGGCAAAATTAAATACCTTTATTTATTGTATTTAGTCAAAATCAGTTAGGTCAAATGTCCTTGTGGGAACATGGGAGCAAACTCCAAAGTTTTCCCAAGGTCACATGGGAACTGGAATGTCAGAGTTCGGATGAAGGCTGATAATTGGCCGTTCACTTAGTTTTTAGTTTCACAGAAAAAAAGAAGACACTGAATGTAGAGCATCCTCAGCCTCTGATCTTGTTTTGTTTGTTTTTTGGATAAACACTAATTTTGCGTTAAAAAATATAACCAGACAAAGGTGAAATCCTCAGGAATGTTGGAATAAATAGGAATATTCCTTCACCAAAATCATTCAAAAGAAAATAATAATAAATATACCAACTGTGATGATCGTAAAAATATTCATTTGAATTCAGTAAAGCACAAGAAGTGGAAGTCATTGTGCAGAGTTTTACCAGGTTTCTGGCAGTGCCAACACCTCATACGAAAACGGATCATTTAACAGGAAGTGGGCGTGCTTCAGACACCCTGAAGATGACACTCGTTTAGCCACAACTGCTGTTTCAATAAGGATCATAATTCCTCTGTGTATATGTGAAAGAATACACAGGCTTCTACTTCTAAATTCTGCGCTCGGCTTATGAAGCCTGCTCCCACTACGTGCCTTGTAAAGATTTATACATTTATCACAATCCCATTTAAGGAAGAGTGAGTGAATGCATGTGTGTGAGCTTCATTAACTTAGGCCGTTTTTGTAGCCACTGCTGCACAGTTTCAAGATCAAAAGGAGCAACACATGCTTTTCCTTTTCTTTTTCTTCTTCTTTTCTTTTACAATCTCAGCCTCACATTAACTAGACCTCAGACTGTTGGATTATTTCAGTATCCTGAAACAATCCAACAGTCTGAACTGCTCATTCATATTCCACAGAGAAAAGTGTCCCTAAATTACATTAGCATCTAATGCCAACCAATTAATTCTTTGCATGTAAAAAACAAAAAGACTCCTCTTTCCGTCGACTTCTCTTCCAAAATTAATGCTCACTCATGCGTAATTTCACTGGCATGAAGTCATGGGGTGAAGCAGGAACAAATTATGACCAAATTCCACTATTCAAGAAAAAAAAGATTCAGCACGTGTCATCAGATTACCCGGTGTCCTCTGTAAGCATTATTTTTACAGAAAAGAAGGAAAACTTCTCTTTGGGAAAACAGCGTCGCTGTGAGCTCATGCACCTCAGGACAAGTACACCATGTACTTTCAATCACACAAGTGGCTTCCTGTGCAGAAACCCCGGCAGACCTGCTTAAATGCATTGACCAATGATGTTAAGTCCTACCTATCTGCAGATGGGATGTCTGGATCCTGAGGTGGACAGCTGGGGGAAAAAACAGTGCACGGTAGGTGTGCTGCCAGCAGCCTGAAAGACAAAGAGGGAGTGTTTGGGGGAGGGGGGAGTGGCGAGGTGGAATTTGAAAAGTCAAAAGAGCAACAGTCTAAAAAAGAAGATGCTCCTGTTTGAGACACCATGGAGGTTAAAGGGGACTGAAGGGGAGGGGCAGGGGATTTGCACAAATGTGTAACATATAATGTATAACGTGCTGGCCAGACTGAGGTGCCCTGCAGCAAGGCCACCCTAACAGTCCATAAAACATTGAAATATGACTCCAGAGGTTCTCACATTTTTCTTTTTTTCTTATTCTGATTCATTTTTAGCTTATCTATGTGCAGCTTCCTCCCTCATACAGGTAAGACCCTCAGGCTGCGTGCTGACTCGACATGATTTAAACACCGCATGTATATTTACTAAACATGCAAGCACACAGTCAGTGTTGCTTTGTGAGACAAAGCCAACAACATGAGCTGTTTTCTTGTCAATAAACAGGCATCTGCTGCCAGCAGGTAGAATACAAAAAGGTGCGTGTGCATGCTGGAGGTGGTGCTAAAATCAGAGGAGCCTTCAAAGTCAGTCTGTAGGTCACACATGGGACACCTGCTGTGCATATGCAGTGTTCGGGTTTGGTAGTATAGTCTGAAAGGATAAAGTTGGGTGGTGGTTAAAGTGTATGGGAGGGCTGTTTAAAGCGAGCATCACATACGTGACCTCTTGACTTTTGAAGAATGTGTCCACAAAGGGCACAGGAGCCCGTTTGATGAAATAGTCAACACCACGTCATCAGCATGCCTTTTTGTGTTCAAGGCACTGATAAAAGATAGACGTCGCCACGTCACGTCACTAACTGCTTTGGTGTTTTTGCCATCACCGTCTTGATGATGGCCCTACCATTACAAATAGACTGTTGGTAAAACAGTAGAACCACAGACTGTATGTAGAGACTGTATTGGTTAGGCAATGAAGTCTCAGACTTCACTTTCATTGTCTGCATTTTAGCTTTTTAAAATCAGATGTCATGATGATTGGTTAATGACTTGCTAAAGCTTGGTCTGCTTTATCTTCCATTTTGGCTCTAAATGTGTCCATAATCTGCACGGTATACATCAGGTAAATGCACTCAGTGGGAAAAGGTTTACTGAGGTGTTAGAACAAAGGACCCGATGGCCATTCTACACAATGGGAAGTCTTTTTGCAACCAGATGAGTAGCCCACTGCTGGCCATTACAAAGAGTGCAGATTTAATTCATGTTACCACATCCCTTTCTAATTTGTATCATGATAACTTTGCTCCTTTACTTGTTAAAATGGAGAGGGACTTTGCCCGCTGGTCGGCTCTGCCCCTCTCCCTCATAGGTCGTATAAATCTGGTGAAAATGGCTATCCTTCCTAGGTTTTTATACTTGTTTCAGCACATCCCTGTTTTTTTGGCTAAATCTTTTTTTGACAGACTAATGGGATGGTGTCAACATTCCTATGGAATGGCAAACCAGCCAGAAATCGTAAATCAATCTTACAGTCCCCTAAAGACAGAGCCGCCTCTGTCTTTAGGGGATAAGATAAGACTTCGCCTTACCTGTTTTTAGACACTACTACTGGGCAGCCAATGTGCAGAAACTGCTATACTGGATGAGTGAGGGCGACGACCCTCTGCCGGTCTGGGTGCGTTTGGAACACAACTCCTCCCCGGTCTCATTACGCTCAGCCTTGTGTTCCCAACTTCCGTTACCACTGTCATGCCGAGCTGAACGTCCAATCGTGTCTGTATCTCTGAGGATCTGGAATCAGTTCAGGAGATGTTTCGGCCTTTCAGGCCCTCTGCTTTGGCTCCACTCTATAAAAATTGCGCTTTTGCACCCTCCAGAGCCGGCTCGGCCTTTCGGATTTGGTGGGAGAGTGGAATAAAATCAGTTAATGACCTGTACACTGACGGCATTTTCTCATCTTTTACACAGCTTTCGGCTAGATATAACCTCCCGAGCCATCACCTTTTCCGCTTTTTCCAGGCCAGAGACTATGTGAAAAAAGTGTTTCCTCACTTTCCGAACCGTCCCCCTGAAACCCTACTAGATACTCTCCTAAACATAGACGCCACCGCTAAGAGATGCATCTCAGCCCTCTACAGGTCTATCTGGCTGGCCTCCCCTACCCCGCTCACAACTGTTAAAACAGTATGGGAAGAGAGCCTAGGTACTGCCCTGACCGATGACCAGTGGGATTCTGCCTTGTCTCTTATTCATTCATCATCTATCTGCGCATGTCATAGACTGATTCAGTGCAAAGTCCTTCACAGGGTCCATTATACAAACACTAAACTTGCAAGAATCTACCCCTCTATCAGTGATGCGTGTGGCAGATGCAATGGGTCTCTGGCCAATCACGTGCATATGTTCTGGTCGTGCCCTGAATTGAGGTCATGAGGCGACATACACCTGTCACAAACCAACGCCATCTTTCTCGGTGTTCAGCACTGTATGTTTGTTAATGTTCAAAATGTTCAATAAATAAAGTGGGAAGAAAAAAAAAAAAAAAGAGTGCAGATTTAATGCACTTCCATATCGGCTTTACTGTCAAACAACACCTTTTATATGTAATTGCCCAAATAACACAGGACTTGAGGTTGAGACAGAGCACAGAGCTCTATAAACCATTGTAACGAGACAGTTTAAATATGTGTCCTGATCATGTTCTTAAACTTTACAGAAACTCAAATGTTTGGTCTGTTTGCCTTTAGACCCCTGACCTCCAACCCATCATGGCAGATAGCTGCCTAGAGATGGTGATCAGGGGAAAATACTTTTTCAGGTTCGGGCACGGGAAACGTTTCATTGCATCTTCATGAGTGGCCTCTAGGTAAGAGGAAAGAGGCAGCATCATAATCAGCGCTGCTAAAATCTCTATGGATTGCAAACAAAGCTGATGGAAAGAGCTGTTTCAAAAAATATCAATAAAATCACCATAAATTAAATCACAGCAGCCCTAAGAATGAGGTAATTAGAGACTTTGTTAGTCGCCAAAGACAAGACCAACAAGGATCAGATGCTGATACTCTGTAAAACGTGATGAAATCTCAAATAAGCAGAATTTTACGTGAGGTCGTTTGTGTCTCAGTCTTTTGTCACTTATCTCACCAGTATGTCTGTCCAGCAGATGCCTCCACTAAACTCCTCCCTCTGCCCAGCCTGTATTTGGCAAAATGGGTTTGCAGGTGAGACAAGCAAGGTTTTAGTCAAACATCCTATAAGACTTAACTCTACTCAAACGTTAACACCATACTATATAGGCACAGACTATGACCTGGTGTACATTAGTATACTGCGAGTTAATACTTTATAATAACCACCAATAGTAATGCAAAGATGCATGTTTAGTTAATAAGATGTAAGACGTTATATTTTTTTAATTTTATTTACTTTTCACTAATTGTTAACAACTGAGTGGTTTTGGTTAAAATATGATGTTTCATAATTTTGGCAACAAGAGAAATGATAAACAACAGCATGTGCATATCTCAGTAGTATTTGATGCCTGATGATCAGGATGGTCTCACTGATCAGTAATTAAACCCTTATTATGTAACAATATGTGATAATCATTAACAAATACATAGCATCACATGTAAAATGTTATGTGCTGATTGTGTCCCTTCAGCTAAAACTGGTATATACTATTAAAGATTTCATAATATTATTGTAATATTTTATTAATAATAATATTTTCATATTTTTCTGAATATTTGTGATTTGTAAAATGTTACTGCGACAGTGAAATAAGTTTTTACAAAACGTAACAAACGGTTTGGTCTCTGGCTATGCATAGCTCACCTTGCTTATTAAAACTGAAGATTTGTATTTCTACTTTGACTTATTTCATCTCATCCAGATCATTTAATGAGAATTGTGAGTTTAAAAATCGAGGCGAGAAGCTCAAGGACTGAAAAGATCAGTTGTAATCCAGTTGTGTTCGGGTTTTCATGTCCTGTGGACATTTTTATTCATCCTCTCAATCAGAATCAGGAAAAAACATTTTCCACCTTCACACCTCACACACA
>VOQK01043112.1:7125-27203 GCA_015052645.1 Benitochromis conjunctus | reverse complement strand
GGAATAGATGTGATGTTAATATAGATTTTTCTTTAAATTAAATTATCTGCCATGCCCAAAATGTTCTCTGTGAAGAGCGCTCAGCTATCTTCGTTATCCAGGTGGCAATACAAGTTAATGGACACCATTATGGCAGCAATCTGGAAAAACAAAAGTGTAAGAGTCCAAACAGAATGACATAAACATGAATGCATCCTTAACCTTTGCCTGAGTTTTTACCTCTAGTAATCCAATTCCTGCGGCAGTGCCTCCCATACTGCTAGCATTCTTTTTGACGATCATCAGGATTTGCTGAAAACAGCCCTGATGGGAAATGGGCTGTGGTTAATTCTTAATGCATCAACATAACACTCACGGCTGACAAGTGATGCAGACACCAATGTGCAAAAACAACATTCACAAAACTGCAAAATAATGGTTGGCTGAAAAACCACTACATTTCAAGGCCAGAATCAACATGCTTGGGGCAGTCAACACTTGGTACAGAATCAAATATATTAACTGTTGCTACCGTCATAGCATTGGTCCCCACTGTTAAAATCTTAGTGACGTCTTGGTGTTTTTCATCTGTTTGCATAGCTCTGAGGTTATGCAGAAAGAGTGACTGTGGAAATTCAATCCGTGCAGGGGCTACAAGCAGATTTCACTTGAAGATAAGTTAACCTGAAAAAATGTTCAAACTTAAAAGACATGGCAAAAAAGCAAAAAAAATGGTTGCAGTAGACATTTTTCATTGTTTTACTGGACATTGTTGATATTGGGCGGGTTGTTCCACACATTTTTCACACCACTCCATGTGTCAGTAATGAACTACAACGTGGAGTCTGTAAAGCTCGGTCAAAAACCGAGGGTGAAGGCATCAGAATCTTGGCCAAGGATATTTCAACATGTAAACTGGAGGAGCCAACAATCAAACTGCCAACTTTCAAATTAGTAGGCAGCCTGCTCTACCTCCTGACCCACAGTCCCCAGACAACTTCATAGCATGCCAGAATATTTGTTCTCACTTCTTTTGATTCTATTTTGATTCTAATTAGTGGTCGCTAACAGTAGTACATATGTGGCTGATAGTTGTCTGCTACATATCAGTGAACTGGACCTGGAACACCACAGAGCATGGCAAACAGTATTCCTGCTAAACACTAGCTTGTTTGAATTGTCATTGTTTGCATGCTAAAGCTGGACAATGTATAGTGTGGTAATTTCACCTGCACATTGCTCTGCACTGCCTGGGCTGGGGTGCAAGTGCTGTTGTTCCTGCAGCAGATGGAAGGCAGGCCTTCAGTTTGATTTTGGAAGTTGGAGCCCATGAAATCAGTGTAGTTGTCGAAACCACAGCACTTTAGCTGAAAGAAGGATGACATTCTTGTGTTATCATGCAGCAGGAAAACACATGAGGAGGGTTATCTACATAATGGTCTAAATATAGTAAACTTTGATCAGTTAAACCTTGAACCAGGCTGCTGCACAACAATTTATGTGAATTGTTCAGAACAAAGTAGTGCTAGTTGTATTGTAGAAGCTCCGAAAACCTCCAACCACTGAAAACCACTAATAAAGTCTGTGCAATATCTCTAAAAAAGTTTCCTTTCCACCATTATTCTGTTCCACGGTTTAAAAGACACTAGACGAACATTTGTTATTTTCTTTTTGTTGCATGCCAGTTTCTTTTTAGATGGTTGTATGAACTGCAGCCTGGTGTTTTTAAACATATTCTGAATCTTTTGACATTCTGATCATAAACGAAGTCAGTGAATGGTGATTGAATTTTATTTAGAGTCAGTTAAAACTCTAAAATTCAATCATAACTCATTTATAAAAATTGCAAACCAAATCACCAGTCAAATAAAAACTGAAAAGGTAGCGTAGGTTGACCCAGAATAAGGGTTAAAAAACCTTGTTTACACTTTTTAGACTTGTAGTTTACAGTTACTACTACTTGTGCACTCACAACATTATAGCTTCCTTTAACAGCTCAACTAAAAGTGTCAATGTGCTCAACGTCTCCCAAGTAATCTATACACAAATTTCATATTAATTCATGTTATAGAAATCAAGAATAACAAGTATAACTGCTCTGATCTTTAGTAGAGTTGATGAATACATATAGAATGCCAGCCACACACAGCTAAAGCTGTTATAAAAACATCTGCAACAACACAAGTAGTTCATATTTTTCCCGGTTAGGTTGTTGATTGTCTAGCTGCTGGCAGGGCCAGAAACTACCATCTTTAGCATATCAGAGTTTTCCAATGGATTTCAACTCAGCATTTACTGACTGCCGTTGACTCTCTGTCATGATGTCTCTGTCATGAAGTCTTCTCTTGATTGTTAGCAGGGAAACATGTTTACCTTGATAATTTGGGCAAGGCAACCTGTTATATTGCTCTTGTCAATATCTTCATTTCCACAGGTATTTCTTTACTTCTTGTATTGATAGACAGCTCCCCACACACTCAAATCTGGCAGTGTTAAAGACGGGAAACTTTACATAGCATTTTCCTTTTTTTTCTTCTTAGGGGGTGTTTCTGCTCTGCCATGATCTTAGCATAGAGGCATAAGTGCCTCCATGCTATCTTTCAGTCCAGCTTAGTCCAGCTACTGGTACGACTTCTTGAGATCAGCCAGTTCTTCTATCTGCATGTGGTACATGTTGTGCGGGGGTCTGTCTTTTCGTGATGGTCCCTATTCTTACTCCTCTTCTTTCTAGGTTTCTGCTGCCTGAGGTATTCACTAAGCACGTGATCAGTTGTGGCCATTTTCCTGGTATACTTATAGATCTTTGTTGTTTCATCTTGGATTCTGGACAGTGGGTCTGACACTCAACAATCCTCAGCCTCCTTCCTTCTGCTTGATGTACAGTCTCAGTGTACTGGACATGCATGGAGGTTTTATACTAAGGCACTTTTTTGTCTTGATGCTAGTTGTTTCTATCTTCTCTTTTGGACAGATATTCCAGTAGGGTGTAGGTGTTAATTGCCTGGATCTTGTTCTTCCCTTTCACTTGACTCTTCAGGACTTGCCTTACTCTCTGCAGGTATTTGGTGGTTGCAGCTTGTGAGATTGCCAGGTAATTGTAGCTATCCTTAGTGTTTGCAATGTTGCCTTCTGGTATTGTAATCCCCTCATTTCTGACTACCTTCGCTCTCTTGGTTACCATCCAACTACACTTTTCCAGTTTGAATAGCATTCTGATGTCACTGGTGTAGATCCTGTTGGTGTGGATCAGTGAAATGATGTCTTGTTCACTCCTGGCATACAGCTTGATATCATCCATGTAGAGGAGGTGGCTAACATTTGGTAAATTCTATAGTCAGTATATGTGATCAATCTTGTCAATCACCAGGCCCATGCAGAACAACGGTGGGGGCAGAGCATCTCCTTGGTAAATCCCACACTTGATGGCAACTTGTGCTATTGGCTTGAAGTTGGCCTGGCGTTGTTCACCACATCCTCATCAAATTCCTGATGTAGGGTCTTAGGGTATTGTTGATCTTCTAAAGTTCTACACATTCCCGGATCCATGTGTGGAGCACTGAGTCATAGGCTTTCTTGTAGTCAATCAAAGCAGTGCTCAGGTTTGTCACTCTGGTCGTACAGTCTTGAACAACTGCTCTGTCTACCAGTAGCTGATGTTTTGCCCCTCTGACCCCCGGGAATCAGCACTGTCCGGCCTTCAGTTAACCATTCCAGGTGTGTCTCGTCCATTAGCAATGGGTTCATTTGTCCTGCCAGGTGCTCATGGAGTGCAGTTAGTTCTTCAGCAAGTAGATGTGAATCATGTTGGGGCCTCATACTGTCCAACTGGTGCTGTTCATGCTTGAACCCCTTTGTTGGATGTTTGCCACTGTGATGGTTACTGGATCCCTGTTCAGGCAGCAGAAATCCAGACTCATCAGAAAGGACAATGTATTTCCAATTGTCTGTTATTTGAGTTAGTGTTGCCTTCCTACCAGCTCAAAGCATCCCACCAATCTCGTCTGACTTCCGACATTAACAAGGAATTTTTGCCCAGAGAACTCACTGGATATTATATCTTTTGAAGACCACTGTCTGTAGGATGACTATGTTCTAAAATACAGGTAGATCAGTAATTTCTGAAATACTCTGAAGACCAGCCCCTCTGGCATCAGCAGCTATGCCATGTTCAAAGTCACTTAAACCACTTTTGTACAAGACTAAATGCATTTGTTTCTGTCATGTGATTGGCAGAACAGATATACTGTATATGTTAATATGCAATTGAGCAGGTATACATGAATCAATGGTGAATGTATATAGAGTTTATATGTAAAATTCAAACACATATAACAAGAATATGAAAACATTTCCAATATCCCGTACCTCTGTCATGGTGCTGTTCCAGAACGCAGTGACAACAGGATCATTACCATATTGATTCTGTAGAGCAGGAGTCGCCCACGCTCTCAAGATCCCCTCAGCCTGCAAAAAAAAGATTTACTGACATCATATATATCCTCATTGGACACATCTTGTCTGAATTTTATAATTTCCTTCTAATGTGGAAGGGAGCAGTTAGGTTTGAGACCAGAGAGATTCCTTTGTTGGAAAGAATTCCTTCACGAACACACAAGATAGCTTGCCCTCATGCCCCACCTCTTTCCTTTCATTTCCTTTGCAGTTTGCGCTGTCTGTTTTGATAAATAACAATATATTTTTTTTCTTTTTAGCTTCTCTGTGTGTGTGGACGGATGTTTGAATGCGTGAACAGTAAATAGGGTACATGGGGTATTCCAAGGGGATGCTGCGGTAGAAGTCACAATTAAACGTGCCCCCCAGGTGAGGCTAAGATCAGAGAGCTATATGGAGGCTAATTCAACACTGTCAATTGCCCTGCACCTTGTCACATTCTGTTGGGTGCATGTGCCACACACGCACACACAGTGGATAAGCAAGAAAGAGCTTGTAGTAATACACAGTTCAGTGATGCAGGAGGTGTTAGCACTGTACATCTATTAGTGTAAATTGGTATGAAAACATTTTACACATGATCAAAATTTCCACCTTAATCTTTTATTGATTTCTTCTACTGATCTTTTGCTTTATAGTATGTTGCTGTTTTTCAAATAATTATCAGTATCCCTTCTTGTATTGCTTACATGCTAAGCGATACATGCTGTTCTGCATCTCCCTCAGCCAGTTCAGAACTACAGGGATAACATAAAGCTGTATGCCAGAAGTAAACGAGACATGACTCATTGATCCACATCACTGGGATCTACAGCAATGACACTGAAATGTTATTTGGACTGGGCAAGTGTAGTTGGAGAGTAACAAAGAGACCTGAGAAGAAGAAGAAGAATAGGAATCATCACAGAATTTTACCAATGGCTTAACAAAGCTGGACTGAAAAATAGCACAAATGTATTAATCATGGCTCACAGATACAAACACACCAAGCACAAGATCCATATAGGCTATGTCTATCACACCGGGCAAGACCCCAGGTGCAGGCTGTGCAAAAATGCCCCTGAGACAGTCCAGCACACAACAGTAGGGTGCAAGATGCTAGCAGGCAGGGAAAAATTATATTTAAAAAAATAAATAAAAAACAGGTTCAGTCTCCTGTATACACACACACACACACACACACACACACACACACACACACACACACTATATTACATATATATAGCAGGTAAATAAGTATTGAACACATCGCAAATTTTCTAAATAAATATATTTCTAAAGGTGCTATTGCCATGCAATTCTTACCAGATGTCAGTAAAATGCCCATCCATTCCACACATGCAAAGAAATCAAACCATGGATTTCTAAAAATGAAGTTATGTATAATAATTTTAAATGAACAGGGAAAAAATATTGAGCAGTCTTACGGAAATTTATTATATACTTCCCACAAAAGCTCTTGTTCGAGATGACAGCTTCAAGATGCCTCCTGTATGGAGAAACTGGTCGAATGCATCACTTATCTGTGATTTTGTCCCATTCTTCCACATGAACAGTCTTCAAATCCTGAATGTTCTGTGGCCCCGTCTATGAACCCTGAGCTTTAGTTCTTTCCAACAGCAACACGCACACCATGATGTGTGCTGTTCGTATGGTGTTTTGGGGTGATATGCAGTGCTTTTTGACCTCCAAACATGATGTGTAGTATGGCATCCAAAGAGTTCAATTTTGTTCTCCACTGAGGAGCGGTAAAAGGCCAGCAGCAGTTTCTGGTGCAGGTTATTCTTCCTCAGGACACGGGGTGGCCTCAAACTGTGCAAAGAAGGTGTTGAGCTCCTCTGTGAGTCTGAGGCTGCTGCCAGGGTTGGGGGCTCTGTCCTTTGTAGTTAGTGAGAGTTTGGATACCTCTCCACACCTACCGGGGGTTGTTGTCAGTGACAATCCTCCTGTAGACCTCCTTGGCCAGTTGAATGCCCCTCCTCAGGTTGGCTCCGGTAGTGCTGTAGAGAGGCTTTGCTCGTTATCCAAGGTTTTTGGTTAGGAAAAGGATGTTTTTTGTCACTGCCCCATTTTCTACACAAAACTTAATGTAGAAAAGGACAGACTGAGTGAAGGTCTCCTCGTTCTGCTATTCAAAGATGGACTAGCCTGTCAGATCAAAACAGTCCTGTAGCAGGAGGAGAGTATCATCTGGCCATGTTTTAATGGCCTGGGTGCTTGGAGGGGTTTGTTTCCTGAGTGGGATGTTGGCAGAGGTGAGGAAGATGGATGGAAACGGGTTTTTGTTGTTGTTTTCACAGCTGGGTGCGATAGTCAGCTCTGCATCCCCGGTTTTGTTTCCTCTCCCTGCGCCGTCTGTGTCACTTGCTGTTTCCGACAACAACCCACAGAGCACTCGGTGGTCTCGCAAACGTAGGTGGGATACTGTCTGTCCAATCCGAAGTAAAGTACGGGTTCTGGCTGAGGTTGATGTCTAAAAGTGATCAGTGCGCTGCAGGAAGACGCAATGAAAAGGCATAAAAAACACAAAAAGGTGCACAGTAGTTGGGAGCGCTGTGCCACTGCATACATCCATACGTGCCAACAAGAAGTAGCTTTCCAGAAGTGGTCCTTGATTCTTGGAAAACTCTTCCGATAATTCTTTTCACTGCTCTGTCTGTAATCTTGTGGGGAACACCTGATCATGGCTGGTTTATGGTGAAATTATGTCCTTTTGTCTTCCAGATTATGGTCCCAACAGTGCTCACAGGAACTAGAAATTCTTCTGTAACCAGTGCCATCAGTATGTTTTGCAACAATAAGGTTATGAAGGTCTTGAAAGACAAGGTCTTGGTTTTACCCATCATGAGATGTTTCTTGTATGACACGTTGGTAATGAGACACCTTTTTACGGGTCATTAGTTGGGACTGAACCAGCTGATATTAATTTGCACTAAGTGGCAGGCTTTCACTCATGATCACTGATAGATTTCAGCTGATGTCATGGCTTTCCATGCCTTTTCACACCTCCCTTTCTTTATGTGCTCGATACTTTTAGTAACTTTATAAAAGTTAATGTCCAAACGTAATTTATGGACATGTATGTTTTGATTTATTGCATGTGTGGTTTAGAAGGGATGTTACCAACATCTGATCAGAATTTCATGTTAATAGCACATTTAGAAATATATTTACTTAGAAAATTGGTGACATGTTCAATACTTATTTTATCTGTTGTACATGTATTAGTACAACATACATTTCTATTCCTCTTGGTTTTTGGGGTTTTTTTGTTATTTTTTTTTTTTAAGGCATTTGTTTTCAATCATTTTTTAAGTAAGATTTACTAATAAGAATTACAGTGGCACAGCTGTGGTGTCACTAAACATCACAGCACATCTATTTCATTACTGTACTCAAAACTCATATCAGCCCTGTAATATATCTCCACTTTGGTCACTTCCAAATCACTTTGCACAAACACAGCTGGTGGCAATGAGCACCGATAGCTTCTCATAACACATGCTGGAAATCTCAGTTACTCTGACTACATGAAGGTTATTGACGTCCCAGTTAGATGAGCAGCAGAGACCCAGCAACCAAAAGGCAGAGTTATGCTGCAGATAAGTAATATATGATAGATCAGGGCTTTATTTGTACCTCTGCCTCTGTCTCTTACATATTTACACAGGCAGCTATATATATGCATATTAGATTGTCCATTTTCATTATTCTGCTGGTATAGTGTTTATTGTGCCTTATCAAAAGCAGGAGATGGACAGCTGGTCTCACACATTAATATACACAATGGAACTGACCATGTCTGCAATGAACAAATTATGCTAAAGATAACAATGAGCGCATTAAATTGCTTTAAGGAAGACAAAGCTGAGTTATGTCTTACATTTAATGGGGGTTCAGACAATAGCTTGGACCCACTTCTCACTTTCTCTAGACTAGCATGCTCTCTGTTGTCACCAGTTGCTGTTTACATGGCTGGATTTGGTTAGCTCAGCTTTTGAAAATGAGAGTGGAGAGATTGAATTTAACAAACTCAGAGAAGGACAGCAGCAGCACAGCTCCCAGCTCAGTCTCCAAGGACAACCACAAACACACTTGCCCATAGCTTCTTTGTTTGATAGGTGGCACACTCAGGATTGAACAGGACCATAATATATTGGATTCCACACAGAGAAAGAAGTTAAATCAGACACTGGACACTGCAAAAAATAATCTTTAACAGGTCATCAGCGCAACTGCATAAAAAATTCAAATTGCACAGTTACACACACATGCACAAAGAATTGTTATATATATATATATATATATGAATAACATGTTCAATCAATATCAGTGTACAATGAGTCACTGATTTATGATTGACCTGTACCACAGATATGATAATGTGGAGTAATATTTTTTATTTTATAATTACAGTTTCAGATTTTGCACTTAGTGTAGTGTTAAAGCATGTTGGCCTTGCTTTCTGAAATGTTTATTAAATAATTTTCATCACCTTTTTGTGATTTTCTTCTCAATTCAGTACAAAAACTGCTGATTCAAAAGCCTCAGTTTTAAAGTCTTCTATCAGGTTAGTTTGCACACACATACACCAGTGAAGGACAGGGTCTCTTACGTGCCTTCGGGTCAGGGAATGGGGGTTCTATCATTTGTGCTTATGCACAGAATAACAGTTCAGATTACCCAACCTTCTTGGAGTCACTGAGTGGGGTGCTTGAGGATGCTCCATCTAGTGTTCCTACTGGGAGACTTTAACACTGTGGGGAACAACAGTGAGACCTGGAGGGGCGTAACTGGTCGGAACAGTGGGTTACCTTGTGGGACTGTGGGTCCTCATGGGTACAGGCAAGCCAAATGGAATGTGGCCACTCCAGTAGCTGAAGCCAAAAAATCAGCGGTGTGCACGGGGTGCTACTGACCTCAACTGAGGATATAGTCAACGGGTGGAAGGAATACTTTGAGGACCTCCTTAATCCCACTGACATGCCTTCTGTAGAGGAAGCAGAGTCTGGGGATGAGGTCACTGAGGTAGTTTATCCTTTATTGGCCAAGATTTATACAGGCCCAATGGATTAATTTTGTTATTTTGGCTGCAAAACAAAAAAATAATTATCATCTTTCAGGAACCATTTGTGACGTGAAGCGCTCATGAAATAATCTAATCAGATCTGATTTTTTTTCCGTCCATGTTCAGACAGTAGTACGTTGTGGATGTCGTCTGCTACCATGATATACAGAATATCCCCGTAAAGCTCACCTTTTCTTCTTTTCTCTAGCACAAACGGTACCAGAGTTACAGTCATTTAAAAAGTGCTTGTAAAATGGGCCTGCTGCTTTGTCACCAATTCTAAGGGTAGCCAGGTGGCACACCATTTGACATCATCAGCAGGCCTCTACATGAGATAGTTGTTTTTACTGGATTATCATACAAATGATATGGGGCAGCTCTGGCTCAGGAGGTAGAGTAGGTCATCAACTAATTGGAACATCGTGGTTGGATCAGTCTGTATGTTGAAGTTTCCTTGGGCAAAATAATGAGTTGCCCCCTGAGTTACAACCACATTCATCGGAGTCAGTGTGTGTGTATGAGAATGTTAAGTCATAGAGTAGTAAGTGCTGTATGAATGTGTATGTGATTCAGTGAATGAGTGAAGAAGAATGAGTAGAAATTTAGAGTAGAGACATAAATACCAGTCGATTTACTGTCTCAGAACAGCGGACACTTGGTAAATCATAATGAGCCAGTCAAACTGAACTTATTCACTTCTTAGGTCTGACCACTTTACGTGCTCAAACCAGCAATGATTTGATCAGGATGTACATTTGTTGTAGCTATGTACGACTGCCAAAAAGTCATACGTCCTCCAGTTTTTGGTTTTGGGGAATATTTCAGCAGTTATAATCTTGAGGACTTTTTTTTCTTTGTTTTCGCTTGTTTTTTGTTCCTTTTTTTGTGATACCTTTTGCAGTGTGTACCTGCAGCTTAAACTGGTTTACCAACAGCAGAAGTGCAAACAAATTAAATGAAATTTCCAAGCACTGCAGAGTTCCCTCTGCTCTGTTCCTCATTTCCAAGCTGCAGAAAGCCATGTATTAGATTACCACTCTTGCTTCTGGAATTTCAGGCACAACCGATTTTCTCTTAGGACCCCAATCTTCACTAACCTCCTTTTTCACAGCACCTTTGAATTCCTTTTAATTTTCACTTGGTGTGGCACTAAATGAAAATGGAGCATGCGTGTCTGCAGGTGTGTGTGTGAGTGTGTGTGTATGTGAGTGAAAGAGAGAGAGAGAGAAGGCAGACAGAGGGGAACGGATATCTAAATAGGCTGTTTTGCATATAAAATGCTTTAGGTTTTATATTTCAGAGTAATATATTGTTCAAAGTGAGAGACAGCGCACACAGCCCCAGGCTATCTCAGAGTCATTAAGTAGCAGAAATGTAGTGGGGTGGACATAAAGCCCATAATTCAATAATAGCCCACTGCTAAGATAGAAAATTTATATGGAGATAAAATCCAGAGAGTGGCACAATGAGGTGAAAGGGTGGGAGAAAAAGCAGAGATAGATGAGAAAAATTCAAAAGACAAAAGAAAAAGAAATGAGAGCAATGGACAAAGAAAAGAAAAAAAATAAAATAAAACTTACAAACGAGGTGTAAGCCAAAGCTACGACTCCAGCAGCCACTTCAGAAATGAATATGATGAGGAGGATGGAGGAGAACTGCATGGAGAGAAGAAGAGGGCAATGTGTCAAGATTTTTCAAATCAAATCAAATCACTTTTATTGTCACATCACATGTGAGTGAAATTCTTCACAAGCAACAGTGGTGTGCAAAATACAAGAAACATGAGAAACGAAGCAAAATATAAGAATAGGAATATGAGAATTATAAGAATAAATTTACAGGTGCTGGTCATAAAATTAGAATATCATCATAGAGTGTGTGTATACATATATGTATATATATATGTGTGTGTGTGTGTGTGTGTGTGTGTATACATATATATAAAATTAAATATACAGAGGTATACAACATACAGCAATATGAATATTGTGCGAAAGAAATGACATGTATGTACAAAATGGAGTGCATAAATGTCGTAGTTCCGGTAAGTGAGAGTGAGTTGTCTAGGAAGTGTTCAGCAGTCTGGTGGCCTGATGGAAAAAGCTGTCCCTCGGTCTGCTGGTTCGGGATTGGATGCTGCAGAACCTCTGGCCTGATGGAAGTAGTTTGAACAGTTTATGGCTGGGGTCCTCTCCGCTTTCTTCAGGCACCGCTTCTTGTAGATGTCCTGGAGGGAGGGAAGCTCACCTCCAATTATCCATTCCGAACACCACACCACTCTCTGGAGAACTTTGTGGTTGTATATACTAATAAAAAAAGCTTATCTACAGTTGTGCGTGTTGTTTTAAAATCAATGCAGAGTGAGTACACAGGTCTATGCAAAGAGGACAGAGCTGATAATCCATCCTCATTTTTTATGTTTAGTCCGTTACAGCAGTTTGTGCTGTTCCCTATGATGTCAGGTGTAGAATATACTCCTCTGCCGTCATTCAACTCACCAGGAGATGTAGACATGATGGGGGCTCTGCAGGGGGAAAATGTGCTGCCTGTGCTCCTCATTACTCACTGCAGTGGGCTAAGAGGTAGTTAACATCTTCATCTTCATACCAAAAAAATGTGGGCCACATCATGAAACCACACAGTATCATTTTTAGTGTTTTTGATCATAATGTCAGTTGATGAACTCTCAGTGTTCTCATTTAAAAGCAGTGAGGCAATACATATGTAGATTATCAATCCATGATTGCTGTTTGAGTCCATCTCATGAATTGAAGTTCAACATTCAGTCTTATTTAAGATTGAGATAATATTTATGCAATTACAGGTGACAAACTTTTATTAACTCTGAAGACAGATTGAAATGACTACCAGAGACTGTGCATGATATCAGTGACTGACATGACAGGGTAGTAAAAATGTTAGATGATTGTCCAGGCAACCAGAGCCTGGAATATCTGCTAGTGATTCATTGTCAGCTTCAAAGTTATGCACACCAAGTGAATTACTCCTCTGAATGCACACAGGGAGCGACTCTGGGTCTACCCTATGGTTTTCCTTCCTGTCTTTGTTCTTTTCCGTCTTGTTACTGTTTGCTACACACTCGTTTGTTACACTGGTGTTCAGTGATTCCTGCATCTTTATTTGCCTTATGTCCATTTTATTGTTTTTTTTTTTGAGTTATCCAAAAACTCCTTCTTGCTTTCTGTCAAAATCCATACAATGTTAAAAAGCATGTTTACAGCAAAGTAAATACACTCAGCTGCACATCCAGAATGGCAATTTCTCATTTCACCACATCCCAGAGGTCTGGTGGGATCTGGTGATTGTAGTGGTAAGTGGTGAGTACTAATAAAAGGCAGAATCTATGCATTCATGTTGTTTATACCAAATTTTTACCCTGCCATCTGAATGCTGAAGCAGACAATGTCATTAGACGATGCAATAATTTTTCCAATCACTTTGTGGTTTGTTTGTCTGTTTGTACCTTGGGCACATGGTTGCTGTAAACCTATCCCAAACCTTCCATTTGCCTTTGCACTATTGAAGCCATGGTCTAAAGCAGGAGTTGTGCACTTACTATAAGGAGTAGACACTTGCTCTTCTTATGAGCTGCACAACAGCCCAAGATTCCCAGCATCACCAGCACGGCCCCGATGACAATGCAAAAAAAGCCAACATTGACCACCTGGGAACCTTGATTGGAGAAAGGTCCCAAGATGTGGATCAAGGAACCCCCATCACTGCTCACCCAGACCCCCATGGACAGCAGAGTGAGGCCACCCATCTGCAGAAGTAACAAGATCCATATACTGCACATTTAGGGAAAATTGTGTCCATGTGCAAATTTCTGTTAAGTATGACAAAAATAAGTAAATTCAATCGTGTAATTGAAAATGGGATGATCTGTTCAGTTCACTTTATTTCTGTATTCACTTCTGCATTTACTTGTGTCAAGCGCAGTGCATCAATTTTAACATAGTATGTTTCTCTTTTGCTCACGCTCACTGTATTTATTTTCAATGTAAGATTTGTTGGGTAAAGTTTATGCATTAAACAGTATAATATGGTGTATTTTTATTGATTAATATTATTTCACTTCGCCTGTATGGTCAGCTTTGTCTCTGTAGTGTTGTCATTTTTTTAATTTTGCTAATACATAATCATTTAAATGGTATTATTGTATATATTAATTAGTTACATTGTTTTTTACAGAGCTGATAAAACAAACAAGTTATAATCTCAGACAGACAGCCTCAGACTGATCTTGCTGTTATATCGATTGATGCTTTCCCCAGGGTGATTGTAGCATAAGCTATGCATTGTAATTTTTACTGTAAAGCAGTATTTACAGGTAAAAAAAAATGAAATAACTATTACAATGAAACTTATCTGTATCATTCCTTATGTTTCCTGCATTTTTATGTTTGGAAAGGCAAATAAGGTCATCATCATCATTATGCACTAATTTGCATAGTTTTCCAATAGACAGAGTGTAGTCAAATAAATACCCAAATGTGTATCTTGGATATTTCTTTGCACTAATGAGAAAGATGGATATGTAGCCTAATAGAAGGAAACCAGCTTAAAATATATATATTTAAAAAATGCTTCATGAAGATTTCTACCTGTATTGTCTCACACTAGTCCACAATATCTCATTTTTATCATTATAATTCTCATCAAAACATAGAGTAAGCCCCCCTATGGATATAGCCATTGACATTACTTAAGAGACCACATTACATAACGATCGAGTGGTTCACATGAGCACCTGCTGCACCAATTAGATTGATGCATGAGCATTACAGGCAACAGATAAATTCTTTCAACCACAATTTTTGACTGTTTAATGATGTCTTATAAATCCAAATAGAGATGTCACTAGACAGTCTAGCAGTCGTTGTGTCTATTTTGTGCCAGCAGCCCCCGAGGCTAAAAATAAAAGTTCTTCTTTCTTTCCATCTTATAAAAATCCCAATTAACTGTACCACGGAGTCCACCTGTGTGAAGGCATCTTCATTTGTTGTTTTTGTTGTTGTTGTTAACTTTACTGCTGCCAGACCTTCCTATTATGGACTAGGATCAGGTCAAAACCTCTCCTTTTTTTAACTGTGTGAACAAAATGACAGCATCTTTATGTCACTACCTTTATTTCGCACAGGCTCAATGAACAGGAACCGATTCAATAACCATCTAATGCTGTTTGAGAAAGCCAGCCTTCAGGTTTCTGGATGTAGGTGACAGGATTACGGCTTTGCCACTAACAAAGAGAGAATGTTACCATCCTCCATCAGTTTTATGGACTACAGTGTAATTTTTCCATCTTCAGCTTTACAAAAACTGGACACCACGTATGTGTCCAGTATCCCCACTGGCATTCACCAGATAGCTTAATAGTTAACAGCGCTATTTTACAGAAGCTGTTATATCCAGGTGCTTTACAACACAACATCAAACCAGTGACTATTAGTCTCTAGGCTTGCGTGAGTGAGACAGGTAAATATGGATAACAAGTGAAAAAGGTCAGCATGATGAGGGCTAAATGTGACGTTGCTCCGCTGTTGTTTTTATGATGTGAAAAATATATAGTACATTTTCATTAACATGACAAAGAGTCAAATTTAGAATTGGGTCACTTTTCATATTACAGTCTTGCTGTCATGAGTCACCAGTCTATTTAATCATTGATGTCACTGCTGCGTGATACTTTCTGATGAATTTCTGTTCACCAGATAGCTGTTGGACTTTGTTACTACTTGTATTTGCTAACAGACTACTGTAATGCTATCTTTGCAGAACTCTAACCAGTAGTGTGTGTGTGTGTGTGTGTGTGTGTGTGTGCGCGCGTGTGTATGTGCGTGTTTTACTTTTTACAAAAATTGTATTTCCCGAGTTTCATTGCCTGCAGACATTTTTATCTGCTGTGTTAAGTGTGTATGTATGATGAAATGTGCTCTATAAATAAAATGTCATTGCCATGATCTCTGTGGCTCCTCCTTCATCTCACCATCTTTGACTTTCTCTTTACTTTTTTGTATACCCTTTTAACCTTCTCCATCCCCTCTGTGTATTCCACCCTCCACTCACCCTACTTTGAAGCCTGATATGAGCAGTCAGGCTCTATCAGACTGGTTTCAGTCATGGGAGCTACTTCTGCTCCACATCAGGAACCTGCACTCCACATCTGTCAGACATTGACATGTTCCTTATGGGAAAAATCTCCTGCTTCCTGTCTTTGTCTTTCCTGCACATTCTCTTTGTTTTTGACTCTCTCATTTATTCTTGTTTTCACTCCCCACCTCTCACTCTGGGGTGTCTCTTCAGCCTGTTCAGTACATCATAGCATTGTCAGCTAAATTCCCCTCAAACTCCATTCCTTTCACCATCATACCCCATCTTCAAATAGGTGAAATGTGTGCCAGCTATAAATATACTTTTCACCTTTTTTGAGACCTTTGATGGCGTGCTATATGCATTTGGATGTCTTTTTCAAGCACTACATTGCAAAGGGAGTAAAGCAGGTTTTTATGTGACTGAGAATTTGTGGTAGTGGTGGAGAAACAATGTCTTTGTCATCTATAGAGACAGAAAGAGTCCTACAGTTAGTGGACTGTGACTGAATAAGACTGGAGAATGAGAAATAAAGGCTCCAGTAAGGGGACAGTGAGGGGAGAGAAAGCTACAGTGGGAGCTAAAAGAGAACAACCTCAGGGGAATTAGTTCACTTTGAAAAGCTTGGAAAGTGATAGAAGGCTAGACAGATAGATTTATTTGTATCAATGGGCTATGTACCACATGCCTTTAAGGTGGCAGTAATAAAAAGCCATCACTTGACCGAGGAGTTATAATTTTGGATATTGGTCTAATTATAGGATAAATTATAGAGTAGTTGTAAAACAGCTAACTGATTTGATCTGCAGATCAAAATTATATCCACAGAACTCGTCACATACAGAAACAGCAATAGCGAAGATCAAAAATGATCTGTTTATGGCTTCTGACAGTGGACTCATCTCTATCCTTGTCCTACTAGATCTCAGTGCAGCTTTCAGTACTGTTGACCATAATATTTTATTGCAGAGATTAGAACATGTCATAGGTAACAAAGGTGCTGCACTGCAGTGTTTTGAATCATATCCATCTAATAGACTCCAGTTTTTTCATTGTAAATGGGGAGTTTTCTTCACACACTGAGGTTAACAGGTGTCTGTGCTAAGACCGTATCATTACAAGATGTAGCATACATTTTCATTGCTATGCAGATGTTACATAGCTTTATCTATCAACGAAGCCAAATAACACATATCAAATACTTAAACTACAGGAATGTCTTAAAGACAAAGACCTAGATGACTCTAATTTCCAGTTTCAAAATTCAGATAAACACACAGTGAGAAAACCCCACTTGTTCACTAGTTGTCTATTTGGCTAGTTGGTGTCATTACTGGTAGCATGAGGCATTTCCTGGACCTTACAGACATTGGACAGGTAGTCCAACTCCTGGCAATGGCGCATATTGATGTGCCATCCTGGAGAAGGCTTGCTGTTTCTCCCAGCACACTCTCAAGAGCATGGAGGAGATTCAGTGAAACATGACGTTAATCAAGGAGTTAGGGCTGTAGAGGGTCCTTAACCCATTGACAGGATAGGCATCTGCTCTTCTGTGCAAGGAAGAATTTTTCATAGAATAGCAGAGTTGACAGGTCCACCACTGGTGCCCTGTGCTTTTCAAAGGTGAGAGTAATCTGTCACAGATGTGAAAGGGTCTGGAGAAGCCGTGGAGAACATTATGCTTTCTGTAACATTGTTTAGCATGACTGATGGTCAGGGGAGACATTTCCATGGAGGCAAACACAAGCTAGGCAATGGCACCCTGACGTTTACATCCTCCTGGTGCACATAAAGGCCCGGCCTCATATGACAAGAGTATGTAGGCAGTTCTTACCTTGCCTAAATCAAGTAGAACACCTCTGGGACATGATGTGTGTTTGAGTGTGTGTCTGCACTTAGGCATAGAAGAAAGTGCTTGTATGAATGGGTGGTCCATTCAATCCACTAACCAGGAGCTCTGTGATGACCTGGGTCAGATGTAGCAGGAGGTCGCTGAGGAGACCATCCGTTGTCTCATTAGGAGCATGACCCAACATTGTCAGCTATCCATACAACCATATGTGACCCCTACAAACTACTGAGTACCATTTTGAATTGGATGCCTGTGGCAGGGGTTGGTTTGAATTCAGTGCTCTGTTAGTTGATCATTTTAATTTTCACCAAAAATGTGGCATGGTTTTATTGCTAACACATTACTTAGTCCAATTTGTGCACCAAATTGTTGTTGACAGTTGTTCTTAAATTTCATGTGAAGGTCATCTGGTGATGACAGCTGGGCTGTTTGCTTTTTTCTGTAGAGGAAATCCCAGTTTTTAAGACTGAAGCTAGCACGGGCAGAGAGACCATGAGCATTTTTTCTTTTTTCCCTAACACTGACAGGGTTCTTTCTGCAACATGAATTTATCCACCAGGTAATTAAGTGAAAGAGAGTGGATGAACTAAAAAAAAAAAAAAAAAAAGAAAAAAAAAAAAAATCACTGGGAGAAGAGATGCAGTTTTTTTTTTTCCAAATAAAACATATACTTTCCAATTTTACAAAGTTGTCCCATGGTGAGTTTCAAAAAACACATATCTTAGGTAACAGTGAATATTAAGAGTAATAATAAAAATTAAAAGCTTTTAAATTAAGCAAATCAGTCTGACAGGGAGGAACGCTGGTTTGAGCGGGAAGTGAAGGAGGCAATTTACGTGAAAAGGGAAAGACCATCTCTGAATCGAGGAGGGGGCCTAAGGGTACATCTTTCTCTGTGAATGGTACTCATGGCCATTGATCAATGGTCTTTGATCAGTAGTTGTTGATCAATGGTCATGAGGATTTGTATATTAATGATCAAGGAACTGACCTCCCAGCCCATTGTTCCTTCAGTGGTGCTAGTTTCAGTCATTATGCAAATGTTTGACTGAAGAAAAAAAACATGTTTCTCTATTTTTGTTTAGGATGCCTGGTGACAGAGTGGAGGAGAGGACGTTGGAGGTGTCGGAGGTGCCTGAAGAAGTGGATGAGGAGCTTCTGTCTTTATATTTTGAGAACAAGCGGCGCTCTGGTGGAGGGTTACTTGTATCTGTGGTGAAGAACGGCGACTGCGCCATAGTCGTGTTTGAAGATGCAGCAGGCAAGTCACCGTGAACAGAGAGTGATTTATTTCTTGTCCTTTATCCAAATTTCTTAGATAAAGGAGTTTTTCAAATATAGTCCCATTTAAAACAAGGACCAAACTCAGTCCAGCATGGGCCAGGAGAAAAAGGACTTCTCCTTCATATTTTGAGTGATTTGAAAACAAGAGTTTTATTTCTGAGCTTTCAGACTTTTATTGCTTCAGATTATAAATTAGATTAATGCTTTAGATTAATTAGCTATGGTTAATCACAGCTTATTCATGATTTAACAAGAGGGGCAATTACTTTTTCACACAGGACCAGGTAGGTTTAGATAACTTTTCTAAATTAATCATTTAAAAACTACAAATACGTTAAACAGTGGGGGTGAATCAATGCAGCGATGTGCAAATCTGGTCATCATATTTTGTGATGAATCGGTACCTATGGGATTGGCAGCTTGCAAATCTGAAAAGCCACCGTTAATGCTGAAAGTTATAAGATTTCACATATATGCTCCTATTTAGATGTCTTTTTCAGGGAAGGCCTTTATAATTTCAGTAAGATACCAACAGCGTGGTTTTGTAGTTGAAGAGTCCAGCTGCTGAACTGGCCTGCCTGCTGTCCAGACCGTTCACCTTCGAAAAGCATTTGGAGCATAATGAAACAAAAAACTGTGACGTAGGACTGTTAGCTGCTAAAATCCTATATCGGATAAGAACGGGAGAACATTCCTCTCCCAAAAGTCCAACAGCTGGTCTCTTCAGTTGCTGGATATTTAGAGCCTCTTCTTAAAAGAAGAGGAGACGCTACACAGTGGTAAACATGACCCAATGAGGCAATATTTTTCTTTAAATGGTACATTTTCTCAGTTCTGACATTTCATTTTCAAATTCGTAAATACTCTGTGTGAACAACACAGAGCTGAGCTGATTATTTGTATTCATTAACAACAGATATTTCTTTTCACTCAATTCAAAACTTCACGCTGGACCCAAACAGGCCCGAGCTGTCCACGCTATCGCTCTGCTGGCCGCTGGCTTTCCTCCGTAGTGCCATTTTTAGGGTTGGCACAGGACACGGCATATTGTCCAGAGCCTGTATTCACAGACTTAACAGAATCTTCTCAGAGCTGCTGCCTTAGCCTAAAAAAATCCTATCATGGAGTGCCAGCTTAGAAGTGATATAGATTGTGTGGTCACTCTTCCTTATAAAAATTGGACAGACCCGTCTCAGCACTGCTGCACGACGGCCTTTTTCCCTTTGCTAAATGTCCGAGTACTGTGATGATCGCTTGTGTAGAAATGTGAGTGAATCTCTAGTGAGATCGACCACACCATTATCCCTGTTTCATTAACTCACTATTATTAGG
>VOQK01043110.1:16294-26722 GCA_015052645.1 Benitochromis conjunctus | reverse complement strand
CTTTCTCTTTTTCATACCGTTCTCTGTAAACCCCAGAGATGGTTGTGTGGGTTAATTCTATTAGTTCAGCAGTTTCTGAAACACATTTTTCAAGGAAATTTGAAATAATTATATTTATGACCGTTTAGAATAAACAAACTCCATATTATAGGTCACTGTAAATACTGCGGGCTACTTTAGTATTTACTACTTCAGCAGTATTTATTAGTGAAAACTGGATGAAAGGCATCAAAAGATCTTCTTTTTCAATAAGATGCTCCTGATAAACTACTATTCAATTCAATTTTGCTTATATAGTCCCAAACCACAACAACAGTCACCTCAAGGCACTTTATATAGCAAGGTAAAGTTCCTACAATAATAGAGAAGAAACCCCAACAATGAGACAACCTCCTGAGGGTGTAGGTTTAGGGAGCAGCAGCCATCGACCATGACCGACTGGTTGAGGGTTGACTACCTAATTCAAAGTGTAAATGGTAAATGGACTGATTCTTATATAGCGCTTTTCTACTCTCCCAGAGTACTCAAAGCGCTCTATACAACATGCCACATTCACCCCATCATACAAGCTCTTTATTCTATACTTTTAGTGCTAAGTAACATTCACACTTCGATGGATGCATCAGAGAGCAACTTGGGGTTAGTATCTTGCCCAAGGATATTTGGAGCCAGGGATCGAACCACTAACCTTCCAATCAGTAGCTGACCTGCTCTACCAACTGAGCTACAGCCACCCCAGTGTGAATCTATTACCACAACATCCCAGCAGCAGAATTATAGTGCAATAGCAGTGACACAGCATAAGCCCACTTTACCCATTTCAAAACTAGTGTTGATGTGTGTTTGGGATCATTGTCCTGCTGGAACACCCAGCTATATCCAGGTTTCATTAATTTCAGGGGAACATTTCTCCAGAGGGCATTTGGCTTGTCCCAAGCTATAGATTTCAGTCAAGCTACCAAGTTCAACTGTTAAAACACATTTGACCAAATATTAATAGGGGTATATGTAAATACATTGCTGTGCACAAAATTCTTCTTTCTTATATTCGTTAAAAATGAATAAATGATACATTGACAAAATGACGTGGTAAAGCTCTAAATTCCACATGCAATAATACATTGAGTTGCTGACATGTGATTGGATAATTTAATATTTGCCTTAAAAATAATTTTCGCTGGTATACCTAACAAGGTGGCCTGTTAAACAAACATGCATAAATAAACAGTATCTTTAAAAAGAAATAGTATATATTGATTGCCCTTACATTGTCTTTTCCCTGAGGTGTAAATAACTATGGCTTTCTCAGTAAGCTGAGACACTGTTAGACATGGATTACCTGTGTTTTACCCTTCCTTACTTGTTCTGTCTGTTATATTTCTATGTTCTTAGATGTCTTGTGTATCCAGTAATGGTCACTTTCCTCATTTCCTCACTTTTATTTCCTTCTGGTTTTGGACAATTTATGGCTGGAGAGGTAGGTTCACCACACCCATTAAACACATACTATTTTTATTACATATACTCATCACTCTACAGTTATTACAGTAGACATTTTTTAAATGTGCTGGGTTTTTTGTTTTGTTTTTGGTGTTTTTTGATGCATTTAAATTGATTTATTCTAATTAAGCTAATTATGGAAATCCATGTATCTAAAGATGATTTACATGTCATGCATGTTGTACAGTTTCAAAACTGTCTGTATCAATATTAAAGCATTTCATTGTTGATATACCAAATTAATGTTATATCAACAAAACTTAAATTGCAGCTTTTTTCTTGTTAAATTCAAGTCATTCATTGTATAATAAAATACATCATCAACTAACTCAAAAAATTTAGAATAGTCATTTTCTGTGGATTACACACCATGGACATGCTTATGTTAAATAAAAGGATAATATAAAAACCATTAGAAATTTTCTTTTAGGGGTTTCAAAGCCAAACACTGAGTGAAATAATAATAAAAACACAAATAATAGTTGCCAAAACATGGAAATCCATGTGTTTAAGTTTCTAATTGTGGTTTGGGTTTTTTTTTGTTGTATCAGTAAGCATCTGTGACAGGGCTCAGACTCAGCCACAGTCGTAGTAATTGTATTTTATTTATTTGTTTATTTTTCCATTTTTTTTATTAATTTTATGTTTTTTTAAATAAACTGCTTCATTTGGATTGCAGCTGACCCAGAATGAGGCTTTGGTGACATTACTGGACAACCGCACATGGACTAAAGACGGCATTGCTGAAGAGTTTGACTACATTGGAAACGCACGAGTCTGGATGCACCCACAAGTCACTGTCTTCGGCACACTGGCCCTTTTCACCATAATGAGGGTAGGTGAAAATATATGTACAAAGCTCTGGGGTTTTAATATAAAATTTGGTTTGATTTATGCTAGTAAATGTGTATGTCTGCATGTTTTCATAATGTGTAAAATGAATTTGTCATTCTACACAAGGTGTTATCCTACTTTTTTTATCCTTGGACTTGGGCTAATAGGAACGTATGGGAGCAGATCACATCTCTATAATTTTCCCAGGAGGGGAGGAAAGTATGAGGTCGATTCCAGGGTCCCTCTGTGCCAGAAACTATTAAATACATATCAGCTGGGTGGCTGATATTTATTTACATGTGACTGTGTTATAATGTCTGTTTAAAAGCATCCCTGTGATTATTTTATTTGCTTGAAAGAAAATATCTCCCTCTGCTGGTACAGCAGCTTACTGCAACTGACTGCAACTTGTGCATGCATGTCCATTTCATGCTTTGGAGAGGCAAAGTGTGAAATGGAAACAGTAGACCGCTGGATCTATTACACGCTTTGCCATGATACTAGGTTGGTCTGAAAGCTGCGTGTGGAGCAAACATCCGTTTAAAGAACACTGAGGGTAGGATATGATTTTCTATCATGGTGTTAGGAGTGTACTGGTGTACACTGATATTGGTTGTGTCACACCGATCTTGCCTTCGGGCACCTGCAGGTACAAAGCTGCATTCCTCTCTTTGATGAAGAAACTTTGAGTGATCATTTTATGGTTAAGGGTTCCTAAAGTCGTAACATAGGAAGAGGATCCAGCTAGGCTGTCATTTAGACCAAGGGTATTCAACTGAAATTTAAGAATGCCTGGTTAGAGAACTTCCTCAGTCAATTTACTATGCAAGCTACAATGCATGTGACCAATTTGTGCATTTCCTTTGTGTGCACACACTGACTACCATAAAGCCTATAGAAAAAGCTGTGCAAATTAAAATAACCCTAGAGTAAATATAACAAGAGAAGCAGAGAAAAATAGAAATGGCGCATTAAAATCGAATAGATCAAGGTCTGCATAAAAAAGCATCTGGATCTGGATTCAGACTGCGGTCTGCCTTGTGGTGGGCTGGAATCTAGAAGCACACCAGATGGTACCCTGCAGCTCCTGAAATGTCATCCTGTTCTTTCTGTTGATGTCTTCTTCTTCTTTTCTTTTAGTTCTGGATGTGTGCCTTGGCCATAACCATGCCAGTGCCCTACGGAGCCTTCATGCCAGTACTTGTAATTGGTAAGATGTGTGTTTTTGTGTAAAGAAGAACAGATGAAACACCTTTGAAGGGGTTAAACACAAGGCTCAGGGAGGAACAGTCTTTTGCCATGACTGTGAGGGCAGAGAGACAGGATAAAAGACACAGTTGAAGACAGCCAGAGAATAATAAATAAAAATAGTAGTTGTATTTAAACACACAGAGTGAAAAGAAATGGGCAAAAAAGAAAGACTCAGTGCATCACGCAAATCCCCCAGCAGGCAGCATAACTAAGGGAGGATTGAGAGTCACCTGATCCAGCCATAACTTTATGCTTTAGCTTTTGCGCTAAACCATAAACCTAGAGATTACTAACTAAAGGCTTTTCAGGGTTTTTTTTAGGACATCCCGATAATAATGACTGACAGTATTCCAGCCTAGAAGTAACACATCCATGAATTTGTTTTTCAACGTCACTCAGACAAAATATTTCTATAGTATATTTTAAAAAAGCATAAATGCAGACCTACATGTTTGTTTAACGTAATGACTGCAGGTGGGTTTTCTACAAGTAGAGACTACCCCATGTTGGTGGCCACTGCAGCAGAACACTTCACAAAAATAATATATTTCCATCTCTTAATTTTGTCTTGCTTTTTCAATTCAGGATGCAGGGAGACTGAAGCTTATCCCAGTTGTATCGGGTATGGTAGACTGACATAGACAGACACAGATCGACAGAGGCAAGTTGCCAGTCTTTCGCAGAGACAGTCCACCATCCCCTCTCACACCTATGGTTAATTTACAATTGCAAATTAATGACACATGCATATCTTTTGATTCTGGGAAAAAAGCTGGAATACCAGGAGAACCCATACATGTCACAGTTTGCGGAGGGAGCTCGTGTTTGATTTTTATGAGGACCAAAACGCAGACCACACGAAACAAAATTGAGTTAAACTGAAGGTGTGCCATTTATTAAGGCAGATTTACAAAATTGAGAGGAACCAAATATAATAAAGCTAAACTGAGAAACACCTAAACTGGGAGAACTAAATAAAACAAAACTCAGAACACTAGAAAAACCTTGGATACCTTGGAAACGAAGAAACAAGGAAACTCAGGAGGACCACTGTTTCCCCCGAGGATTCTCGGGGGAAAACAGACGCGCTGACAAAGGTCAGAGGAAACTCACACAATATCAATCAATCAATCCTTTTATTTGTCGCATGCAATGTTACACGTTCATGTTACCTGCAGTGAAGTTGGACCCTTCATACATACATTGCACAAACATCACATTTGGAAGCCAGGTCAGAGAGAGGTAGGATGGTAAGAAAACAATGAAACAGACAACATCCGGGGACAAGAGGAGAAAAAAGAACTCTACTCAGACTGAGCTCCTATAGGAGAGCAGTTTGAGAACAGAAAAAAACACCTCAGCACAGAAAGCACATGAATCTTCACACCTTAAACCATGAAAGAAAAAAAAACATGTGACATGCAACGGTTGGGGGACCAATTAAGGGTGATGAGACAGAGGGAAGCAAATACACTGAACACGGGATGCAAGACTGTCAAAAACAAAAGAAACAGGATACAGAGAGACACAGACCTGAACACACAAGTTTGACACAGCAACAGGAATGAACAAACAGAGGCAAAAGATGAGACACAAGCAGAGGAGGAGGGTAAGACAGGTAAACCTAAACAGAGTGACACAACTAAGACACAAAGGGGGCGAGGGAGTGAGAGAAAGAGAGAGCGAAGGAGTGACAGAGAGAGAGCGAAGAGTGAGAGTGCAATTGAGAGGGGGAGAGGACGAGGGACACAGATTGATACTGTACAAACAAGGAGACCAGACACACGGTGGGACGAGAGGCAGACCTCAGGTTGTAGCTGAGCGGGTGTAGAAGCCGCACGTGGCTGGATGGACTCTCCTGAACCCCCAGCAGAGACAGACGACGGACGGACGGACGGGCTTTCCTGAGCCTCCAGCAGAGATGGGTGAAGGGCGGACAGACTCTCCTGAGCATGAACCAGCTGGACACTAGCCGCTCCCTCCCGAGGAACTGCTACGGGTGCGTAGGGCAACCGTGTCTTGGCTGGCCTCACTCTGCGGACCAGCATGGGTGCCGGAGCAGACCGAATGGCAGTCACTCCCACCCGAGAAGCAGGTACGGGTGCAGGAGTAGCCTGGGTTACAGCTGCCCTCACCCTGGGAGACAGGACAAGCACTGGCAATGGCTGAGCGTCAGCTGCCCCCGCCTGAGGAACAGACATGGGTGCAAGAACTTTTCCTATACTGGTGATAGTATTACACAGCTCTTTCCGAACCTAGTATTTCCAGTGAATTCGGTGTTTCTGAGATTATTTCAATGATTTTGGTGTTTGTGAAGCTGACAGCAAAGTAAGTGAAATTATAATTTCAGAATTGAACAGTGTTCAAGGTGACTTTTATGTTTTTGAGTAAGCAGAACATATGACTGGGTTTTCTGTTCACCAGTCTGGGAAATCAGAGACTGAACTCACTGTTTCAATCCTGTAGGTACAGAGATTGAGTTCTTGGTTCCCCAGTCAGCCTTTTCCAACACTAATCATGTTTCATGTTCAGTTCTGCAGTTTATACATTCAGCTTCCTGTCCAGAGACTTTGTTCTGCAATCTGTCCACATGCAACCACCTCCAATGCTTTTTCGGTTCCGACGCTAGCTGCTGTGAAGGACAATACTGCATTTTTTGTTTCCAAGCTAGCTAAAAGACTAAAATTGGGTGTATCTGAGTTGGCTGACCTGGTCACATTTCACGGTCCTCGTCTGTGTTTTGCTAAAAGAGAACACTGTGCTACTCCTCAGCCTGTTTTGGCTCCCAGGGTGGCTGCGGTCGAGCCTTTCCATGCACCCGTACTAGTCCCTCCGGTGAGGGTGGCCAGGGCTCAGCTGGTCCCAGCTCCAGGTCTCAGGCCGGCTGAGGCTCCGCTGAGCTATTTGTTCTTTTTTCTTTTCGATAGTAGAATATTTCTATAGTAGATTTAGTAAATATGTAACTGGGAACTTTCCTGTCATCTAATTTTTTTTATCCATTTTATAACCATTTGGTGTGGTATGAATGGTTATGGGGAATAAAGTTGTAAAACGTAAATATACAGTTAAAAGCTGAAAATCTGTGAACTCCTTCATTTTCCAAAGCTTTCCAGTAGACCACATTGGACTCTTTGCAAGGTTGATTTTGGCCCCTGAGCCATATGTTTGACAACCCTATTTTAGATTACTCATATGTAGTGACTGACTCAATAATGATTTCAAAAATCTATACTTTGTTTTTTGTTTTAGATAAGTTTTAAAATTTTGACTTAGCAATTTATTTTTGTGAGGTTGGTAGTGCTCAAGTCGTAGTGTTTTCAGTTTGGTGTGCACATGTTTGAAAATTTTTGCAATACTAAGAACTACTTTTTTGTTAAACAGCCACACACTGATTGTGAATCTCTGTTTCCTTACACATTTCAGGGGCAGGCTTGGGGCGTCTGGTTGGAGAATGCATGGCATTCTGGTTCCCAGATGGCATTCATACAGGTCATGCCATCTATCCCATAGTGCCAGGAGGCTACGCTGTGGTGGGTAAGTTTAAGACGCTCTCCTGATTATACTCTACAACATATTTTTGACACAAAAAAGATGGCAAATACTTTCTTTGGTGCAATTTTACAAAGTAAAAATAAAAGAACGTTCTTAAAGTTTTGGAAGACATCTGTAGCTCACAAAGGACCCGATCCACACAGCTTGGGAGTTTTGTGAACTTTAATTTTAAATGCTTCAGACACTTTTGCTTTCTGATGGAGCCACTGTAGCAGCACATGATCTGAACTGAGGATAAAAGGGTGGCCCAGAAGGTAATAACAAAGGGGGTCAACCGCCCACTGTTTTGCCAGATACTCCACATTAACAGTGCTGTATCTGTCTTCCCGCTCAGACAGCTTCTGGCTTATATAAATGACTGGGCGGTTAGCCCCCCTGACCTGCTGGGACAAAACTGCCCCAACCCTCTGTTCAAGGCATCAGTCTGTAGAACAAAATGGAGTGAGAGGTTAGGAGTGTGCAGCAGGGGAACCTTCTTTACCTGCACGAATGCTACCTGGCGCTTCACCATCAACTGTACCAGATCTGGGCCACTCTTTTTGGGTGAGATCAGTCAAGGGGGCTAGTTAGCTCCACAAAGCTAGGTACAAACCAGCAGTAGTAACCAGCAATCCCCAAGCACCACCTCACCTCTTTTTTGGTCTTGCGACATGGGCTACAGCCACTGGGCCGTAGTCACCTGGCAACCGTGTCAACAAGCTGCCTGGCATAAGGGTACAGCTGGTCCACATGCCCCATCAAGTCTCCTGTGAATCATTGGCAGTGGTCCTTCAGTGTGAGCTCCAGCTGGTGAACATTCTCCCACCGGCCATCCGCAAAAGAGCCCCCTCCCATCACAGGCACTGTGGGAGCCACCAGCTGAGCCTCCCCATCAGCAGAGGCAGCAGCCGCAGTGCCCAATCTTCTTCAGCACACCCTCACCTCTGGGGTCTGTGGGAGTGGCGGTGGTCCCAGCAAGGAGCCAACTCTAGTAACTAGGCTCTCCAGCACATTCATCTGGCACTGCAGAAAACCAAGAAAGTCACGCTGTATGACCACCAGTTCAGCCACCATTTGAACTAGTGCCTCAACTGGTTCAGCTAGTTGTAGGTCCACCATGCTACAACTGGGTTTGCTGCAGCCATGCTGCTCCAGACACTTTTGCTTTCTGGAACTTTCCAGCTGCCTCCTTTCAGCTCCATACACCACGCCACCCTCTCCCTGGGCCCTGGCTACTGAAATATGGAAGGCATGGCTGATGTGCTAGATAACAGCTGTGCCAGCCAACCTTCCTGGCACTGTCTTGAACCCACTGCTCTACCCCTCCCCTGCAGCTGAGCCACAAACCACACCCTGCTACAACTTCATATAAAAACACTGTTAAGGTTACGAGGAGGACTCACGCGCAGGACTCCAAGGTCAAAGTTTCACAATAATTTATTAACAGGTCACCAGGTGTATATACAAAGGGTGCAGGAGGGGTTGGTGCTATGTACAAGTCGTGAGGGAAAACGGGGCTCCGGGGAAATCCAAGGGAAAACGCTCGTTCCTCTGCCAACACTCCACTCTCGTCACTGCCGCTCGCTCACCAGCACTCACTGCTCGAGAAAACACGGGGAAGGGAAGCCAGGGATCTGTACACAGGGAAATCACGGTTTAGTCAAGAATCCAGAGAAGCACAAACGAATCAACTGAGAAGCTAGGCTGTACTGACACGAGTCATACACAACGATCCAGCGAAGAACAGCAAACATCTCCGGGCTTAAATGCTGGTCTTCCTAATGAGCCACAGGTGGTTGTTCTTCCGAGGGCGTGAACCCGCAGTGAGTTCCGCCCCGGTGGAGAAAGAGAGGGAGAGAAAGAGCGAGGGAGGAAAGGGAAAACAGCTGTTCAGCGTCTTGCAGACCTTCTGGGCCGTGACAAACACAAGGTGTGCACTACTTACACTCACTTAACAAAACAAGTAATTTGTCACTAATAGTTTTTCACTTTTAAAAATGGAAAAATACAGATTACAATCATTCAAAGTGTACCTAAATCAACAGTTCTGTTGGTCATGTGCCTGGCGACAGTAAGATAATATTTACTCATCCTTAAAATCATCCTAGCTTTGAGCTTTCTCCTTTTTTTGATGAATGATGCCCTTGAATCCCACCCAAAGACCCCCTTGATTGTGTAGCCACAGGTGCTTCCTTAAAACACTGCCACAGGCTGCGGCTGCAGACCGTGAGCATGAGAACATAAAAGCAGGACAGGACTGAACTTAAGGCGAACAGTTTATTAAGGGTTGATGAAACATGCAAAAACAAAGGGCAGAAGGAAACTAAGGCAAAGCTAACAATAAACTAAACTGTGAAAAACTAAACACAGGGAAACATATAAGATGAGAACCTGGAATGTGACACGAGCATAACAGAAGACCTGACATGGGACAAAAGGAAAACAGAAACAATATACACACACGAGGGTGATTAGGAGAAGTAAAAACACATGGAAACAGCCTGGATTAATTGGACATAACGATCCAGGGGAAGCAAAACTAAACACACTGAACATGGGACAGGGACTGTCAAAATAAAACAGGAAACACACAAAAACACACACTAAGACACACAACTTGAAACAGAATGCTTGATGAAGAAATACACATGGAAACAAGGAGGGCAGCATGGGAACAGGTAAGGGAGGTGAAACACAGCAGCATGACTTAGACACACAGAGGGCGAGGGAGCACAGAAAAGCAATAATTTAAGCAATAATTTCTCTCGCTGTTCCTCTTCCCAACAAAAGGTGCTGCAGCTTTGTCCGGAGCAGTCAGCCACTCATTTTCCACTGTGGTCATGGTGCTTGAGATGACTGGACAGATCTCCCACCTTCTGCCAGCCCTGATAGCAGTGGCCCTGGCCAACCTTGTGGCCCAGTCCCTGCAGCCCTCCCTCTATGACTCCATCATCAGGATAAAGAAGCTTCCCTACCTCCCAGAGCTGGGCTGGGGTCACCACGAGTATGTATACACTGGAGAAACAGAACTGGCTTGATATAGAGGTTTTGGACTTTTGAAAATGCAGAAGTGGGAAACCTCAAACAAGGATAATATATAATAACTGCCAAAAGAAACAAAATTTATTACGTAGCTAATTAAGAACAAAAATAATGCTTGAAATCAAAGTAAATAAAAAATTTCCAGTTTCCAAAACCAATTTCCCATAAAATCACAAACAATACTAAGTTAATATCTGATCAGGTTGTTTATCATAGTATTTGGTGACTGAAATGATTGACAAACTTCACAATGTAGTCTTACTCAATTTT
>VOQK01043110.1:0-16271 GCA_015052645.1 Benitochromis conjunctus | reverse complement strand
TTAAACAAGCCGATCAGATAAACCCAGCAGTCACAGCAGTTCGCTGCTCCTCCCTGGGCCCGATTCTCTTCCTATTAAAATGGAGTTGCATGGAATTGAACAAGAATCTGCAAAAAATCTTTCTACAGAACTTTGTTGCTGCCATTCATTTTCTCTTTCAAGTCCTTCATCTCTATGGCAACTTGATAAACGCATCCTCTCCATTCTCATTTCAGGGTGTATAACATTCGTGTGGAGGACATTATGGTGCACAACGTGCAGTACATCACACTCAACTGCAGCTACAGAGACTTGCTAAACATCCTAATGAAAAGTGAACTGAAGGCTCTACCCCTGCTCAAATCAGCTGGTGAGTCACTACAACACACACTGATGAGAGAAAAGAATCAGTGACACATTTGGAACTCTATGCTGTGATGTTCATATGAAGCGGTAACTCACTAACCCCCATAAACAAACACATACATGAACAATAGATACGTCTGTTTTTAACATGACTTTTATTGATTAAAATCATGTTTTTGTATTATCATCATTCTTTTTCTGTGGCTCTCTAGGAGTGACTAGACTCTACCTAAAACTACCACTCTGTAAAATTACTTGCCATCAACTGCTGTTTAAACTTCAAGTGACATCAAGTCTTTTATGCAAATATCGACACATTGTGTGGAATCCACAGAAACCTTAGAATCTCCGCTAAATGCTCATTTAAACCATTTCTACAACCACCAAACACAGCCAAAACAAGCCATAATTAAAAGAGCAGTTACTTAATTGAGCAAAAGCTGCTAAGCACACAATGGAGCCATGAACTGTCCAGACTTCATGTAACCAGGTAAACAATGCCTCGATTCCAAAACATCAAGTTTCACCACACTCCAACCAAAATCACTGAAGTAGCCACAAAACAAGACCACAAAAGAGCTAAAACAGAGCATCGCTTAGCGCTTCCTCCGTTGTTTTTCACCGGTAGCCGATAGCCGCTGTAGCTCCTGATAATGGCGGCGCTAACACGATCAGAGCCAGTTCTATTGGCCAATTTGCATCAGAGACCTCCACCAGAGGCCGGCGCGCAGGATGTTGGCCCAGCCGCCTGAGGCTGAGGCTCACGACCGTGCCTGCCGTGCCGCGTCCACCTGCCACTCGGCCGACCCCCGGTCCAGCTTCGCCATCGCCGCTGGATGCGCGGGCAGCCACCGGAGTGGACACCTCCCCGTCGCGCTTGGCCAGGGGCCGGGTGCACCGACAGTCCGGGTCGATTACCTCTCCCGCTCGCGGTGGGGGAGTAGGTTCGGCCGGATGGGGTATGTGGCAGGGCGTGGTCTGCGTTGCCGCTGCGGGTGAGATAGATGCACCTGCACGGCATCTGAAATCACGACTCGCTGGCTTAAAAGCTGTGCTCTGTCTTCTGTTTGTTGTCGTTTGTGTGTATGGTCGGCTGGTGACTAGAAATTTGCAGCCACGTGTGAGCAGCAACCGGTATATAAAGTGTGTAATGATGCTGGGAAGCATGCAATCATCACTGGGTCTGCCGTGGTCCTATTACACCGCTCTTGTTGCAAAAAAATGTACACAGTCTGTAACTGGCTTTATGCAACCTGTTACAAAAAACACATCATTTTTTTCCATTTCACTTGCTGTGAAAAAAATGCCAAAGATAACAGTTTGACAGACATAAAATCGTATTTTTGTAACCTACCAGGGGATTCCAAAAGAGCTACTGGCCAAAAACCGGGCATATCTCAGGATGGTGTACAGTGTGACCTTTATTTAAAATAAAAAAGTGGAGGACAAAAGAAAAAGAAGCAGGCCTAAAAAAAATCTATCTACATGACCTTAAGGACTTAAGGACTCAGTTAGCTGACTCCTTATATCTAAAAACAGTTCACACACTCTTCTCTTATCTCACATCAAAAAACTGCTCCTGCACCCCTTTTTATCCTCTTCTTGCCTCTTCCTCCTCTCCCAGAGTCGATGATCCTGTTGGGTTCCATTGAGCGTGCCCAGCTCCACTCGCTGCTCTCACAGCAGCTCAGCCGTGCCAGACGTCTGCAGTGCATCAGAGAACGAGGCGCTGAGGAGAAGAAGGTCCTCTCCTCTGAGTCAAACCCAGCCAGCAATAACAACAGCAGCCTGCAGACAGGCCAGGAGGAAGGCCAGGTGAGATGTCACTGGAGGACACATGCGTGGCCATGTTTGGTGAAAGGAGTTCAAATAGAAGTGACAGGTTTAACATTTTCTTTCACCTGAAACTTTAGGACTTATCTGCATGTTTGTGATGTCTACCGATTCACCTGACCATGGTTAATTGTTGTTTTTCCTCAGTGCTCACTGTTCCTCTCTTCCCACACCCCATCTGGTCCATCGCCATTGCTTGCTCATAGGAATTATTGTGTATCATGTATCAAAGTCTTGAAGTGAATGAACGTACAAGGTCACTTCTGTGTTTACAGAGGAAATAACTGAAATTGGCAGACAGGTTGAAGATAGATATCCACATTAGTTGCAACTGCTGCACTAGATTGCTTAAATTTGAGTGAGTGGCAGAACATCCTCAGGCATGGGTGTGGAAGTTGAGGAGTCTGCTATGATATTGTCTGATATTTTGATAAGCATATTTTCTTGGCAAAACCTGATTTTTTTTCCATTTCAAAAATCCTCAATATAAGTAGATGTTGTTAGGGCATGGAAATATCAGCAGGGGAATTGACTGAGGTCATAAAACTTTACGCCAGGCTAATATGAGAATTCTTAGTTTAGCTCTGAACCCCTGCAGGCTTGTTATCTTCATTCATGTGTGCCCTTGTTTCAGCTGCATGAGCCCACAGGAGTGCATCAATTTGTGTAATGAGTCTGTAAAAAAAAAAAAGAGAGATTGTGATGTTTCTTAATCAGAACTTTTAAGTGTTCCTTATCTTTGTGTGTGTGTGTGTGTGTGTGTGTGTGTGTGTGTGTGTGTGTGTGTGTGCTCTTCAGTCGCAGTAGTGCTCAGCCTTGTGTGCCTGCAGACATTAGAATCACAGTCACGTTCCAGCGGACACTTCGGACAAAATGGTCCTGAGGAGTGTGTGTGTGTGTTACACTGCACACTTCAGAGTATCTCACTGACTGTATGACCGCCCAGGCAGGCCTGCACTCTCTCTGCTGGTAAATTATAAGATCATTCTGAAAAAGCCTTTAAAGCATTTATAATAATTCTTATGTAAAGAAAAGTGCCAATGCCATGAGATGTCGTAAAAATCACAGGCGGTAAACAACCTGCTGCCAATGAAGACTAAAGCAGTATTTAATTAGTTGAATAATAATAATAATAATACTAGTAATACTAATAATTGGTAATTTACTCACCTTAAGTAGAATACATTGCATCCCATGTGTGTTCATGTGTGTAGGAGTTTGCTTTATGCAGCCAGTGCAGGCAGGCTTGTGTGCAGTCCTCGAGTTAGACTGACAACAAAGCTCGTTGTGTATTCTGACTGTGGTCTTCTCTGGGGCAGGAAGTAAGCTACGTTCATGGAAGCGTTCCATTAGCGTCAGAAGAAACTGGCTGGGACTGAGTCACTGCAGCTCATTTATAGGTATTCAATTCTAACTTGGTGGCATCTTATTCAAGGCTTCATATAAAGGGGATCTTCTACAAAGCCTCACAATCTTTGTTTGGTCCTTCTGGTATCTGAATAAAAACAGACATAAATGAATAACCACCTTAGAAAAAAAGTAACACATATTACAATCAGCCAATCGCCCCTTCACGTTGCCTCCTCATGCACCTCTGGACTTCCTCCACTTTCATCCCGAGTTGGATCAAAGCCCCGTCACAGAATCAATCCCATCTAAAAGAGTGGCGGCCTCCCCGAGGAGGAGGTCATCAAAGCTGCAGCACTTTATGATAAATAAGGAAACATTAATACTTCGGTACCAAATACTTGTCTTTGTTTAGTAAGTCATACTCAGAGTGACTCAATTCAATTCAACTTTATTTCTACCACACCAAATCACAACAGTCACCTCAAGGTGCTTTATATTGTAAGGTAGACCCTACAATAATACATACAGAGAAAAACCCAACAATCATATGACCCCCTATGAGCAAGCACTTTGGTGACAGTGGGAAGGAGAAACTCCCTTTTAACAGGAAGAAACCTCCGGCAGAACCAGGCTCAGGGAGGGGCGGCCATCTGCCGGGTGAGAGAAGGAAGACGTCATGTACACAGGTACAGTGTGGAAGCCCTTCGATCATGATAAGAACATGAAAATGAATCAGATTAACACTTTGATCTCTGATGCTCACAGATCTGCTTCATGTTCTGAAATCTGACAGTGTGAGCTTTGGCCTCCTCCCTCAGTTCAGCACAAGCAGCTCGGTGTGTTTTAGTGAGCGCTCCTCTCCCTGCCTGTAACTCACATCAAACACGTGATTTATCACTTTTACGAATATTAAAGGTCTGTGGGCTCAGTCTTTAGTAAGTACGCTGATATTTCCACAGGGGATCCGCGTATGAGGGGCAGAAGCTCATGCCCAGCTAGTGACACCTCCCCGAGCCAATCACCGGCGAGCTTCAGCCCCGCGCAGACCAATGAGGCGCGCTGTGGGCGTGTCCGTGCACGGTGAGGGGCTTTTTCGGAGTTTGGTAAATGACTGCAGCAAGAAAGCAAACCGGAGCGCACGAGGCTGTGTCCGCCTCCGTGTTTCACCTCCGTGCACGTGTGTGCGCGCGCTCTCCCGCCATGGAACGGGTCCACACGAGCCGGCGTGCACGTTAACGACACTCCGACGGGATTGCTTTCCGTTCTTTCTCTCGGTTTAGCGGAGCCGGTGTTCCGGTGCTGGTACCGGGGCGGGAGCGCAACGGCGGCCGCCGGTGAGTCTCCAAGTTGAGCGACAGCGGACAATGGGAGCAGCCGAGCCGGGCTGCTGCAGAGACCGCTACTACTACTGCTCACCCCGGGGAGCCGCCGCCGAGCAGGAGGAGGAGGAGGAGGAGAGGGAGAAGAGGAGGCGCACCTGCTCCACCTGCAGACCCCCCTCTCCGAGCAGCAGCCCCTCGCGGGTCCGGGACGTGTGTAGGATGCGCGTGAGGAAAGCTGCGGCTCTGTCCTCGCGCTGGATCTGGGGAATGTAAAGCGCACGTGCACGTTTCTCCAGCCCTCCTGAGAGCGCGAGCCTCCCGCAGACCCACAGCTGAAGGAACCGGAAGGGATGTGTGTCGTTCCCGCTGTCGGCGCCGCGGACCGCACGCGCTGGACTTTAGAGTGATTGGATGTAACTGTGGCTCAGTTGACAAGAGCCCGTGATCTCGTCTCGAGACCCCCACCCACCCCCTCCTCCCCCCCATTCTTCCCCCTTTTCCCTCCCCTCCCGAACCAGAACCTGGACGAGCTCCGTCCCTGCTGCCCGCCTCTGTCCGTGGTTCCGAACGCAGTCTCCAGGCGGATTTAGTGGATTGTCCCCCCCCCAAAAAAAACCCCACCTGCGTGGAGGCTTGATAGCGGACATCAGCATGATTTCATGGAGACAGAGGTCATGAGCATCCCGCGGCTCGGCACCGGCGACAACGGGATCTGAAACACGCACACACACGACAGGTGGAACATTTTCGGTTCACCTTGGAGGTCATAAACCATAACCACGACCCCCCCTCCCCTCTCACCCTCATCTTCCTCCTTCTTTTCTTCCACTAAAGGTTTTTTTGGTCCTTTTTTTTGGAGGGGATTTAATCCTCTCCAGAGTGTGACCCCCCCTCCCCTCCACCGCCACACGCCCCCCCTCCCCTCTAAACAAAATGAGACTGGCAAAAATGTGCCGACTAAACGTGCTGGGGATCTATTTGTGGCAAACGGTTGTGTTTTTCAGGTAAGCAGAAGCATGAAATGGACTTCATGAGTGCAAAATAACGACGTGCGTGTCATTGCTTTTCAGAAAATGGAAAATATGAATTTGCATTTTTATTGCTTTGCTGCTGTGCTGTGGGATATGGGGGGGGGGGGCGTTGCGTTCATGTGCAAACTTATGAAAGTTGTCTTTGGGTTGCATGTCTTATTGCTCGTGAGCACGTCAGTCTGCATGTAAAGGAAGTTGAATTAAGTTGCAGTGAATCCAGACACGACTGTATAAAGAGGAAACAGCGACCACTAGTGGGCGGTGTGTGTTTATGGTGTCAGCGGTCATGTTCGGGGTAAAGGAGCCTGTCGGAGCCACGTGCTCTCTGACAGTAGTTGAACCAGGTGTTACTCTTAGCAGTCAGTGTGTGGAGGGGAGATGGTGAAGTTTGTGAATACCGTTTCCTGGAGATCCACATTTGTCTCACTGGTTCAATAAGACAGTCGCTTACTGTGAGTTTTCTTCTTTCATTAACAGACATCCAGTAATCGAGCTCGTTGTACATCATACAGCCAATGCTAACCTGTAGCTGCAACTATAGGAGCAGCTGCTGTGCTGCTGGACAGTCAGTGATGTTGCCCAGAACAGGAAGTGGCAGCCATTGTTTTGGTGGCGCAGATGATGACACTCGTGGTTGATGACATGGAGGTGACGATGCTCATGCTCAGATTAAACAGCTTTACAGGGGCAGACGGTCTTCACCCTCCATTATGTGATCGTTCTTATTTGAATAACTGCTTTGGAAATATTTTTGACCAGATGACCACACAGATTTTTTTTAGGTTGCCCACTGCTCTGTTGCTCCGTGAGCTCAGTAAAATGGTCACATTTGATCGCCATCGGGGTCAAAAAGATCCATGAAGCAGGTCATGCTTTGAGATGATTCTAACATGATGACTGACCAGTTTGCAGTCATGCTTGATACGTAGACGATACAGGAGTTTCTGCAGACAGTCGTGCAGAGTATGAAGCGCATTAACTGCTGGAAAACGTAAGAAGTGCTTCAAACTGCACTCTGGTTTCCAAAGTCACAGTAAAACGAGCCGGCTTTCTGATTCTGTGCAGCATGTTGGAAACTGAGAAGGAGCCTATTTACAGTTACCAGCTGTTTCTTCCAGTTTACGCTGGATGCATATTATAATAATATCTCTCGATATTATTTGCTAATGTGTTTGGGTCCTGTTTGCAGCCTGCAGGTTCCTACACGTTTTGCTTTATTGCATCACACGTGGATCTCATTTCCCTGCACGTCGCCGGGATTTCATTATGTCAAGTATCACAAGTGTTTTTCTACCTGCTGCAGTGACTCCTTTCCAGCAAATCAGGCGGCCATTTACTGTGAGGGAGGTGGTGCTTTTGTAGGAGGGGGCTGCAGGAGTTTTGCATTCAGCACACACTGTTTAGTTAATGAAGCAGAGTTGGGATATTGCCGTCTCAGCTCCTCACGCCTGGACTCTGCAGTTCCCTGCTTAATTGATATCTCTTTCCTTCATCCTGACCCAGACCCCCCACACCTCATTCCACATTCAGCCTTATTACTAAACATTGATTAGCCCGTCAATGGCTGGGGCCAGACCTGATGAATACACATTTAATGCCTGCACATATCTCGCTCTCTCACTTGCTTTGTCCACACTCGTAGTATTCATCAAACAGGCAGCAGAGGAGAGCTGGGAATTTAGATTGAACCTGCAGGAAACGTTCATCTCATGACCTGTTTCATCTTGCATTAGGCTCAAATCTGTCAATTCTGGGAGATAATGTCCTTTTTTGCCAGCAAAAGTCTCGTTTTTAATTTAAATCATTTGACGTTTTTAAGAAAATGGGGACTAAGATGTTTTTGAAGAAGCTATTTTACTTACTGTCATACTGCCAGACGGGTCAGTGGCAACAGCAGCTACAACCGTAAACCTGTGAAGGTTTAGTCTCAGATTCAGGCGTTCCTCATCTCATCAACATTCCTGTTTGAACTGACAGTCAGTACCAACGCGGCGTAGTTCAGGTCGGGGCAGTTATGTGGTCAGTCAGCACAAAGTTTATGATAGGAAATTAAAATGGAAAAAAAGGATTAACGAGTCAATCAATAAAAACATTTTAAATAAAAGTACAGAAATTATTTAATACACACCTAACAGTGTGTCTAAAGTGCACAGGAACATTTGCTGTCCAAGTTTCCTACATGAAGAGCAAATTCATGCAACTTTAGACTGTTGGCCGTTAAGTGAAACCAAAAATGCAAAAGATATAATTTAAATAATAAATGACACCTTTAGGCTATACTTCATCCAGAGCAGCTTCAGGTTATTTACATTAATTGAACTTCTACTGTGGATGAGAAGGTGCAGTGCTGCATTATCAGCCGACGCTTGTTAGCTCATTGCTTCAATAAACTGTGCAGGTGCAGCGTGCGGACTAATACCCATTCATTAGCATCATCATTAGTAACAAAGACATGCTTCACTCATACTAGGGCGGAGTCAAAGAGCGTTTTCATTGGCTACAGCTGTCAATCAAACCTTACAGTGAGTTATTGTTTGTATATGTATGGTGTATATATAGTTGTTATGAAGTCAGAGATGTATGGCCCTGAGTCACTGCTGGAGCCCCTGATGGACGTTTGAGGAACTGCAGTTTATGTAGCAGTTTAAATAGCCTATTTAGTAAAAGTACAACATACTGTACATATTTACAGTAAGGCTCACATTTCAACCTGTTATTCCAAGAGTTCCAGGTTTATCAAAAATCATTTAAGGTTGGCTTTCGGTCATCACAGTGATCTCTGAGCTACTGCTAAAATTTAATGTATTATTTGTTGCAGCAGATTTTTAGGACAAACTGCATGAAGTGAGCTGTAAATTTTGGATTCAAGCAAAGAGATCTGATATATGCCTGGGGTATGTTCTCAATATTAAATACCAGGAAAGAAAATACAAACTGATAAACAATATTCTCACATATAACCCTAAAAAAAATATTTGTTTTGAAAACCACATTTTTGTACTTCAGCATCACTCCAGCATTTAACCCCAATAACAGAAATAGAGTTTCCTCCAATGTCTTGATCTCTGCATGAAAACGAGCTTAGAACCTCCAGCAATGTCGCCGTGCATTACCCATGAACGATCACGCCGTATCTGAATCACAGGAACAGACTTAAAGTGCACAAGCCGAACATCACGTGCTCCTCAGTCCTGCGGCACATCGTCTGCTTCTATTGACCGCTCGAGCAGGAACCATTAATCAAACGGGTCAGCACTGCATTTAGAGAATGCCAACGCACAAACCAGCAGGGATGCCAATCAGTCACTCACAGTGATTGACAGGCGTCGGAACAGCTGCCGACATGTCTGCCGTATTGGTTTTCTACCAGGCGGGAGGTCGTTGGAACAGCAGAAGCTCCGGGGACGGCTGTCCTCTGTCGGCTCATATTGATGTGTGTGTGTGTTTGTTTTTACAAATGGAGAAGCGACTCATGCTAAAACTGGAACATGTGCACAGTTTGTCATGAAATTCATGTTTGGTTCCAGATGCAGTTATGGGCTGGATGTCTGACCTTACAGGTGTGCTGAAGCAGGGAAAGGATCATTAGATGTTTCACAGTTATTGAAAAAGAATCGGGGGTGCTTTGCAGGAGCAGTCGCTCCAGGTTTTCAGCTTCTCAGAAAAACAAACTGCATCCCTTTATTTTTTTGATCAGCTGCACATCTGCCTCCCAGCGATAACACAGACTGATCACCTCTGCTGTTTGCGGGTGCTTGCACATGTCGTTATTATGCACAAAAGCAAGCACCAGCCTTCAGTCTCTATGTGCACACAGTGACCTTTTCCTCTGCACATTTCTGTTTTCAATAAAAATCTTTTTTAATTGGAAACACTGAGCAGTGGATTTAAGCATGAGTGGAGACAGTCACCTGCTGCTGCAGGGTAACCTTCAGCTGGCCTTGGCGAGGCGGTTGCGTGTCGGGATGTCTCCTCTTTGGGAGCGGGGCGTTCTCCGACCCGCTCACCTCCTTCATGTCACAGAGTAAATTAAATCCGACTCTACCAGTTCATGAAATAAACTGATGTTGAAATCTGGCAATTTAGAGAAGGTCATTCGATGGCTTTCTTAAGTGATTTCAAGCAGCGGATGTCAGACTGATATTAAATTAAAGGATTTGAAAGGGGTAGAAACTAGGAGAGGACGGACGTTTTAGAGAGGACAGACTGACCCCGGTGGTTTATTCATTAAATGAAAAGGTCAGTTTTCATGTAGATGGCCAGAAAAACAGAGCAGTGACAGAATGACTTGCACGAATGTCATGTTACCTGGAGTGATATTTCACTCAGTCTACTTTTGGCTTTCATTAGCTGTGTAAGTGTTGTGACTCAGTGCTGGCTGTCGTCTGTATTTACAGTCACGTTACAGACCTCCCTGTGAGTTCCCATCACCGAATCCTGAGCCTGTCTGAGAGCTTAAAGCATGAAGAGAACGGGGACGTCTGCCTGGGTTCAAGTTCAAGGTCAAAGTGAAAAAGACGGGATGCACTGTTCATAAATATGATGAAGATTTAAGTGGCTCCTTCACCTGATTAATGTGAATGAGGTGCAGTTTTGACTCTCACTGAAGTTATGATGCAAATACATTTGAAGGCTGATAGCAGATATTAACATCAGTGGCTGTAGGTCGTTTATCCTGTACATCCAACTGTAGAGGGCATCAATCAGATGTTCTTTAGCTAACTGAAGCTGTCCCACAGGGATCTGTTTTATTTTCTAATGTTCCAGCAAAAATCCGTCTTTATGCTGATGATACTGTCGTATGAACACGCACTCCCTCCACAGGGCAGACAGCACAAGAACGTTAGACTGCATTTCACTCAACTCAAACTGCTTTACTGCAATTAATTAATGATTTAAAATGCATGGTCCTCATGTATCCATACCCACCACTGATGCTATTGTGTAAAAAAGAAGGCGAAATATTACATAAAGGCCAGAAATGATTTCTGCTGCATGAAAAGAGTATGCAGAATCTTATCATGCCATTTTGATCGATATTATTCCAAAGAATACAACATTGACTGGTGAAGAAGACTCTGGTTATTCCTCAGGGTTAGAGATTTGGTTTAAATAAGTCAGTGGCTGTTGTTGGAAGGCTCTGAAATAAAAAGACAAAGCTTCATATTTTTTGCATCATTACAAGATCTTATTGAAATACATGTACAATTCTAGACTGCAAAGCTACCCAGCACGTTCACTTCACGTTTCCTTTTGTAGTTAGGAAAGATTTCTGTGAAAGATAAAAACTACCAAAGAGAGCAGATGCGTCACACTCGGGGTAATTTAGGACATAAAGCGTGTTTCCACTTTTTACCCAGAACTGTCGTCCAGGATCTCCCAGGGGTTCATCCTGATTTTGACTTCCACAGCAGATCCAAAGCCGGGGAAAGGTCAAGCAAATTAGTCTGCTGACATATCAAAAGCACGAAAGCCTCAAATTGCCTCTGAATGTTGCGAACTGCAAAATTGGACAGCAAAAGCTGAACTTTGCTGTCAATCACGCAATAAAATCCTCCCCGATTGTTTTCAGCTTCATTCTACAAGCTAGCAGTAACACAAAGTGAAGGATCAAACTCTTTGATAGCACACAGTTGGGGTTTCTTTTCTGAGTTGGGAATGCTCCCATAAAATCTGGTGTATAAAACGTCGGTGATTGATAGTGGAGGAGGGGAGTAAACAAAGGAGATTATCAGCTTTAGCTGCTTCAAACTGCTGCACATAATTCAGGATTCAATAATCCTCAGGGACAAAGATGTCTTTTATGCTGTGAACTTGGTCGTTGGGGTTGGCAGTTCAGGGATGGGGTCAGACCCATAGCAGAGCAAACATGATGAGATTTGCTGAAGAGCACTACAGAAACGGTCCTAGAAATCATCTCGCGTCAGTTAGCGTACTCACTGCTCAGCCGAATTAAAGCAACTGTTTCATTTATGCGTCTGCCTTGGGCTGTTTTGTTTGTTCGTAGCCGATATTTATTACTCGCATCTCCTTTCATAGCAAATCATAACATAGATATTTTTCTCTTGTGATCAATTTCCCCAGGTCGTCTAATGAAAAACAATCGACTTCTCTGGTGGAGTTCACCACCGTCTCTGCAATAATTAACTTCTGGGCAGGTTCATTTCCAAAACTTGATATATGATAATACATTATTGATCAGCAGACAGTGACAGATTTTCACCATAAATAACAGAGTACATTATCGATGGCCTCTCAGAGCTGTAACCGAGTTAAAGCGAAGGTGAATTCCTGGAAATGTCGGGAGCTGCTGTGCACTTCTCAAATTAAAGTGCTGCTGGACGACGGCAGGAGGAGCGTTTGTGGAGGCTTCTGGGAAAAAACATTTTCTTAGAACTCGGGTTAACTTCAGAAACGACTGTTCGGTCCCTTTGCGGTGGGTTTAGTAGACAGAGTATGAAAACCAGGACGTGTTACCACAACCTTCAGAGCTGAACTTGACATTGAATCCTATATTTATTTAAAATAAATAAAGGAAGATGAGCATTTTACAGTCCTGCTGAATGGAGCATTAAAGTTCTATATTATGTTTAAAACATAAAAATGACTTGACTGTGATAGTAAGAGATAATGTAAGGAAAGAAAAACTAAATGCAGTGAGATGCCTTCCTCCTGTGATAGTTATGTTCCAGTTTAAATACTGACTTCAGGTTTTATTTCAAACAAAGCTTTTCAGTTCGTATAAACTTTTTGGACGTATCCAAAGTATCATGACCACATGCATTTTAAACACAGCAGCTCCTGATGGCGATCAAACTCACAACCTTGGCTTTGCCTTTGCTCAACCTTGACACAATCTCATATATGAGTGAACATCGCACTGTCTGCACACAGACTGCTGCATGCAGCCACAGCGTGCTCAAACCTGACCGTGCACAGGCACACGGCCTGAAACCAGACCATGTCAGTACCAACAGCCTCATCCTGTTTTCACGTCCTTCATCCTAGATCGGGGTGGGGGACTCCAGGCCTCGAGGGCCGGTGTCCTGCAGCGTTTAGATGTGTCCTTGATCCAGCACAGCTGATCTAAATGGCTAAATGACCCCCTCAACATGTCTTGAAGTTCTCCAGAGGCCTGCTAATGAACTAATTGTTTGATTCAGGTGTGTGGATCCAGGGTGAGCTCTAAACCTGCAGGACACTGGGACTCGAGGCCTGGAGTCCCCCACCCCTGTCCTAGACTAATAAATGAACTTCATGACAGTGAGAAAACCACGCGTTTAAAAGTGTTACAGTGATGGCATCACTATCAGTCTGATATGAACGTGAAAATGCTGAATGCTTAAACAGCTCGTGTACGATGTGTTTGCTGGGCGAGGCAGCCTATCTGCCAGGGAAGCGAGCAGCCCTTTGCTTTCCCGAGTGTTACTAAACGTCAGGATGAGATCAATTAGGGATTCGGGTCTTCAGAGGCTTTAAGAACATAATGAGGAACACTTAGGGCTAATGATTGGACTCTTGCATTAGCCCACACCTCTCCTTCGCTCTGGCGTTCCTCTCTGCTCGCTGTGTGCATATGAGACACCGGCGCTGGGCGACTCAGCTGTTTTCCTTCTCTGCTGCCTCAGCATTGGCCGCAGGTCTCCACAGCAGCACGGCCAGCCTGATCTGAAATAATTAAAGCAAATCCCAGCTTTGATCACGGAGAGCTGGAGAAGGTTGGACGCCGGTCGTGAGCCACTTATATCAGCTGATTGTGAACCTCTTCGGTCCTCGTGGCCCCATTCCAACTATAGACGTGCGTGTGTTTACATATCAAACAGCAGTGACAGGAAGAAGCTCTGAGGCTAAAATAATAAAGCAGTGCTTACATTAAAGATACAGTCTGCAGTGTAAGGCCACTGTTAAAGAGGGTTAGCGTTAAACATTGGCGTTTACTGTTAATACTGCAATAAACGCCTGGGACTTGATCTTTCCTTTGTCGACGACACTTTCTAGTGATGTTTATGGGAAATGTAGGAAGCAGGATCAGGATACCTGTGCCGCAGGTGAAGTCATTGTGACGAGTTTTCATGTTGCTCTTGTAATCATCTGTTACTGCAAGTTTCAAATGTTTGTGATGGCTGTGCTGAATGTCAATTATATTTTTATGGTCATTTCTGCCGCCATCTTTGCCAGGACTCTCTTGAAAAAGAGATTTTAATCTCGGTGAGACTTTTACCTGGATAAAAAGGTGACGTGGGTGTTTGTTCAATCGCTCAACTCTAAAATGGAGTGCATAGAAATGAAAGTTAAATGCAGCTGAGATAACCCTAACAATTCACCAGAATCTTTATTGTATCAATGGAGCGTTGAACAATGAAACTGAGGTCCAGTTCTCTCTTAGTGCAAAAGAAGAAACACTCAATCAAATTAAAGAATACATATCAATATATATATAATATATGTACAAATATGTCTAATTAATCTTTAAAGAAAATATGCTCGTATAAAGTGGATACATTCCATTAAATTTAGTGTTTTACATAGTACTTTTATAACAAAATTACATAGAAAATTTACATGTAATCATGTAAATAGTCAAATAAATAAATACTGTAAAGTACTCAGTCATTATTTTTTTTGAGTGTAGCTTTCAGTTTATGCAACAAATACTAAAAAGTATTAAAACAGATGTACTAATGTATGCAGAGTGTCATCCTGCTGCTGTGCACAGTGTCTCGGTGCGGGGGTGTGGGTGTTGTGGAGCTATAAAAAACACGAGCAGCACCGGCGCTCTCACTGCCAGTGCACGTCTTCGTTGTGCGGTGCTGAAGCTGTCACACAGTCCAGTATAAGGACGTCTGCGAGCCAGGCAGACAGCATTATGTAGGTATTATTAGAAAAGCCACTCCACGGTAGCTCACAGCTGGAGTCTCTGTCTCCCACATGAGAAATTAAGGCAAAAATAGTCGAGCGTCCTTCTAATTGTGTGTGTGTGTGTGTGCTGTGCTATCCTCGTGCCTGCCTGTAGTGGCTGAGCCTGGTGAGATGTGTCCACAGACATCGACTCCTCGAGCCTTAATGCATTTTCCTGAATCTGCCTGCAGTTCAGTCAGCCTGCAGGTAGGTGTAATATTACGTTTGCTGGGTTATTCATAGAAACAGAATATTGGCATATTCAGTGTGAAGTGCCTGTAATGACATTAAAGCAGGTGGGTTTTTAAAAGGACTCATCTGATCTGTTAACCCAAGCGTTTATGCAAATGGAGCAGACACCTGGCAGATGTTTGGACTCGATGAATATGTATTTTGTGGAGCAGCAGAAAAGACATGTATTCAAAACGCAGCTCTCCTCCCAGCAGCGTGTTTGGGAAACGGGTCAGTTTGACTCGGTTTTTCAGTGACACACAGTTGTATACTGAGGATTTTAAGCACGAGTGTGCTTGTCAGCAAACATTCATTGCATAACTTTTCATATTTAAACTTTTGGGTTTGAGCTGAATAATAATATACGATGACCAGACTCAAAGAAATGGCGAGCGCAGTGTGTGGTGAGGACACAAGAACACTGAGATGAAGTGTCCTGTTGTTGATCTCAGGCTTTTTACTCCCTTCAGCAGGTTTTAATTTCAGGTTTGCCATGAAAATGGCATGCATGGCAGAGGGGTATGCTGCACAGGGATCAGACAGGGGTAAGGGGGAAATGGGGACAGGGAGGGCAGGATTACATAAAGGGGGACAACTCACTGCCTGTGAGGCTCAAATCAGGGAGCACGAGTCCCACAGAGCTTGGATTACAACCATAGCTGCTATGAGTCTGGACCTTTAAACATCAGGTTCCTGCTGTGTGATAAGTGCATGTTGTGCTGATTAGTCTTTACTCCTCTGCAGATCATCCAGGGATTTAATTAAACCTTTGTTTATTCACATATTTGAAAAGCCTCTCTTTGGGATTTTGAGCACTGTCTGCTGCTGTAACTCTGAGGGCTCAGCAGTCTCAGAAAACCGGGCTTAGGCGGCCGTTTACCGAGGCAGCTTGTGTCTTTATCTATGGGGGGGGGGGATCCCCGGCTCCTCCAGTCTGCATATCAGAGTATCCTCAGGCAAGATACTGAGCCTCAAGTTGCTCCCGATGCATCCATCACAGTGTGTGTGAATGTTCGGGAAGGCATAGATGTGTGTGTGTGTGTGTGTGTGTCTGTCCGTGTGTGTGTGGACAGGTACCGACAGCCCTCGTGGGGACCAAAACCCCGGTCCCCATGGGGTTGAAGGCATTTTTCACACTCAAAATGTGGTTTTAGTGTCAGGGTTACAATTAGGTTATGGTTAGGTTTAGGGTAAGGGTCAGGGTTAGCCATTCATTTTTGATGGTTAGGGTTAGGGTAAGTGGCTAGGAAAAGCATTATGT
>VOQK01043106.1:12685-32817 GCA_015052645.1 Benitochromis conjunctus | reverse complement strand
GGGAGAAGACATAAGGAGATCTAATAAACAGAAACCTAAAGGCTGAGCGACTTAGGAGCTTAAGAAAACTAGATGAGCCTAACATAAACAAAGAATAACAAAATACAAGGACTCTCAAGACCTAACTAATAATCGCAATAACAAGAACTTAACATTTCTTCAATACACAATACATAATGAACTCAAAGTGCTGGGTCAGAGACCCAGCCCATGACAAGATGACCATTCTAACTCACATTCACACCTTTGGTCAATTAACCTAATCCCATGTATGTCTTTGGACTACGGGAGGAAGGCAGATTACCTGGAGAGATGTGAATTCTGATGTTGCTCTGTATCCGTTTGATGTGTTACAAGCATTTTCCACAATGTTTTGCCATCAATTTTGTAAGATTTGCCAGTTTTGTAATCGCAACCTGTTGTTCTGCTCCGTGTAGGAAAATCTTATTGGAGCTACTAAGCTTTTTATGCAACATCATGCTCAAGAGTTGTATGCTATATTTGATGTGATACAACTACTGAGTGACCATGCCAGCTACTACTATCAACTAAGACAGAGGTTAAGGTCAAAGGTCGCATCACTTAGATTCATGCCAGGCATTACAAGAGGAAAAAGTTGACACTGAGGAAAACAACAAGGGTGTACGACGTGCTCTGTCCTTTCAACCTACAGCTGCATTGGAACGAAACAGTGAGGGGTGAAAAGCACCCTCCTCCAACAAGAGCGTGCCAAGCTCCGATGAAGTGACGGCAGAGTGAGGCTCTGCGTCACCCACGAAGGATCAAAGATGAAACGCAGACAGCAGCCAGGCTGGTGTGTGCGTGTTTTTATCAAAATGGCCTTCGTTGCCTGTTTGTGTGTGTGTAGGTAGGCTGGTTAATCCCCTCTCTGTCTTGTACTTTTGCCTTTTACCTCTTCTCAACCTCCGCCCTGAGTCAGACAGCCTCAGCTTTCTGCTTTTTCAGGACAATCCTTACTCAGTGTTCTGTGTCCTAAACTAAAAACAGCCTTCCTTCATTGTCCCTCCATGTTCACTACTCCCTCCACCTGTGCTGCTGTCTGCCTCTCCCACATCCTGCAGTAGTTAATGTTTGTGACACATACATTGTCAGCTGTACCATGGGGAGTTTTGCTTGGGTTTTTCTTTTTCCTAGTCTGGAAGCCCTTTCACTGCCCATTCTTGCAGTTAAACTTCCAAATTTGGTGATTTGAGAGGCATCAGCTCATCCATGCTTGAATCTATTTTCTATCTGACAGTTTAAATAGTCCATGTCTGCCTCATTTTCCTATTCCACACAGGTAGACACAGTCCCAGAGGATTTTAATGTCAATGCAGTTTCTCTGGAAGTGTTTTGTGCAGGCTGGAGGAGGTCGCTTGATGCTGAAGCATTTTTTTCAGGGTCAGAGTAGGGTGGAGGTGAAGCTTTGTAATGTTAACCAAAACTGGCCCTGAGACATTTGATTAGTATCATTTTTCGTCCCTGCCTGTCAACACTTACCTGATTCTTGCTTTCTCCTGTCACAAGAAAAGAATCTTTTCAATATCCATTAAACAACACAAACTTATATCATTTAAGTAATTTATTTTTCCTCATTTTCATTTAGTTTTTTGCTCTTTTCACATTTATCTCTCTTATAAATGCTGAAATACACACTTTTTTGGATATATAAGTTCATTTATTCACACATTTTAAGTCTGCTATATTTCAGTACGTATGTTTTTTAAATAAACATGGACATTTTGACTTTTTTTCTGCTTTCTGTTTTGGACTTTGAGCTCTTTGTATCAGTTCCTGGCGGTAATCACATTTAATCTCAGAGTCCCAGTTTCTAGATTCTCACTGGCAACCAATGCGTATTTGTGAATTCAGCCACAGTAAGTCGTCACTTACGTAACCCACAATGCCGTTAACCTGCGTCTGCCTGTGGCGATCCGTCTAAACTAACCGTGTTAATTTGTGTCTGCCGGTGGCAATCAGCCCCGTTAACAGTGTTGATTTGCGTGTGCCTTCTGGCTGTCAGTCCAAACCAACTGTGCTCACAGAATTTTTCTCTGAATGGTGAACAGAGAATAATTTCAAATTCCTTAAATCAAATATTGTGTCCCTAAAAATGTACAATACAATCAGAACTTCACGTTGGTCTCAGCTGCTCTCCGTTCAGGGCTCTTTATTAATCCAGATTTCAGCTGTGAATCTATCTGCTCTCAGTTGTCACGCGCTTGTCTCTTCAATAATTTGCTTGGAGGTAAGCACTCTTTCAGACTCAACGAGTCTACCTGCAGGCTTTCCTGAATCAACATGAAAGCAGAGAAGCCTGAGAAATCCCATCCTTGTCCCCACGATTGTTGTGGAAAAATAAACCGATCATCAAAACCAAACAGATTTTCTGAAATTTATTGAAAGGAACCTTTGCAATGAACAGTATTTGGACAAATAGCAGCTTCTTTATACTCATTATGTGGATACAATCTTTGTCCACTCAGCGGTTGGGAGTTAAACTCAGGCACCAGCTTGATAATGAAGTGTGTCGTGACCTTGAACAAAGCTTTCAATTAGTCGTTTCCCCATCTTCTTGCACTCTTTCTTTGTACAAGAATGTTACACTTACATACCGATAGTGCGCTGAGGTTAGATGAGTTGAAACACAAATTTTCCATTACAACATTCACACACGTGGCACAACAGCAGTAATTTCATGAATTATTCAGTCAGTTCTCCCCCACACAGAGACACTCAGGACTGCTTGATAAAGCACTATCTGCTTTTCTATAACAAATGAAGTTCATCTGTCAGAGCTGCAGTTTTAAATCTTTTTTTTTTTTATAGCAGCTGTCCACAGATTCAGAGTCCAGAGCTCCAAATAATAATATTTTGTCGAAAAGTTGAATTAATTTAAATAAGTTAGAAAAACAAAAATGTCTGCCTAATGAATAATTTTCCTGTTTTAATTTAAAATGAGTATTTGCATATTGCATCAATGTTCTGTGTGCATGAATGTTTTCCATCACTATCGTGACTTCTGTAATATTTTATTTAAATACAGTGGCCTTATTTCCAATATATTTACATAAGTAAATTTTGGGAATCTAAGAAGGCATGACAATGAAAATACATTTAGTTGTCAGCCAACAAACTTGTCATTAAGTGTCATTAAACTCAACAATCACGCCTGAAATTTGCCAAGAGAGAGACAAAATGATGAGTGCTGTCTTGGCTATGATTTTAGTTTAAGTGGTCCCTTTTGCCCCCACACAGTGATCATAGGTGAAGGTGAGCCTTACATCATTGCGACCTAATTAGGGAATTTATCATATACGAAGAAGAACAATGTGACATTTAAAGTGGACTACTGAGGCAGTTTGAGCCCATGCAGAGTCCTCAAAGTTTGGCCATCTGGTATTCAAAAAAGTGACCGGCCTTCATTGTGTTTACACAATGTAATTAAACTATATGCAGTTACAAATATATATATTTATAAAAGCTTATGTATGTATGCATATTTATTCTTACAGTGTTGTTCTGGAACATTTTAGATGATATGGTAAATAACATATATAAACAAAACAAAAAGTCCTTAATGTTCACATGGTTAAAATCTAAGGTGGATGCAATGCTAATGGTTTTTTATCCCAGTCTCGACCACGGGCATGACGTTTATGGACTGAGACCATAACAACCATAACCATACTCTGCTAATAAAGTTATGTAACGTTTGGCTCCCAAATATGTCAAAATGTGGACAAATATAATTGTGTATATTGGTCCCTTCCTGGGGTACGATTATTGTTACAACATTAGTGAAATGTGCATGTTGTGAAAAAGTGTATTTTTAAGTTATTAAAGGAAAGTGCAAAGTCACAGTGAAAGTAATTAATTATACCTGCCGTGACAACAGAAGGTAATTTTTAAAAATTCATTATATAAATTTAGAGTGGAGCCAACCAAGTGGAACCAATTTACTGTAAAGTGTTGCACCTGGACTTCCTAAGATGAAGGGCCCCGCCCTCCCCTCAGAGGAAATTTGGGAAGCAAGATAAGTGGTTCATGTTTTCTGTTTCACCTGTCTTTTCAGGTTAGTAGTACACTATAGAACTACACAAAAATCTATCACTTTAGCAAGCTAAAGGTGTAGCGCTACCATTTCAGTTGCATCATAATGGGAAACATTGTGTTATGAACAATAGTTTTTTCTAGGTTTTGAAATGTACAGAGTAAAACAACACAAAGGTCTCGACAGGACAGGGACTGCGGTCTCCAAGATAACAAACCTTCAACCTCCAACCATTGAACCACAGCCACAGCCAAGGCGTGGCCCAGGATACGAACATGTTGGCTATTAAAAGCATTTTAAACTACTGGAGAACATCGACAACCTGACCAAAACACACAAAGCCAAAACCAGAGTTGACTCGGAAATGCTCCAGCCGCTGGTAAATGTCTTTGTCAAAGGTCTTTGTAGCTCGAGGATTTGCTTTCTGTGGTTGAGGGGAAACTCGGAAAGGCCAACTCCAGCTAAGTGCGTCAGACTGCGTTCTGCCATCATTGCTTTCACTAATGTAGAGGCTCTTTCTCTTGGTCTTGTTACATGTACATATGTAGTATATGGAGGCAAGGCCAAACGTTCACATTGAGGGACATGCATGCGCTAATATGCATAATAAACCTAGCTCAAACAAATTGAAAACGTTAATAATGGAAAGTTAATTAACCCGTATTTAATTCACACTGAACAGTGAACCACAGCATCCTCAGAGTCTCCTCTTCAGTCATTTCTTTAATCCAACATGCTTTAATCAGTGGTTTTAAAGGAAAATCCTCCTGACCAAATAAGTTCAGTTAATTCAGGCGTTGTGCAGAGGACCATGTACTTTGATGACTTGGTGGCGTTAAGCCATTTCCAGATGAATACTTATAATTACTCCAAAGGACCAAAGAGAATTCAAAGGCTCCTAATTACACAATGAAATTAAGTTTTCAGAAATACGATCTAAAAGGATTTGCTCACGGTATTTAAAGTTGATGCAGCTCAGTGAGACAAAACAGAGAATTAGTCTATACACAAATACATGGAAAGAATGAATCATACATTACTTACCCAAAGGCAGTTTTATGTGGTCTACATAATGTATAAGCAAGCATTTAAAATACAAATTAAACTAAAAACAAAATTCAGATTTAAGAAGAAGAAATGAGATCCAAAATGAGGCCGAGGTAGATGCCTAAAAGTTGCCTCAGGCTCTAAAGGAGAAGGCTCGATGCTTAATGAGATTCTTTTTCTTTGGACCATTCTGTGTCTTTACAGTTATAGTGCATCAATTTGATGTTTCCTCCAAAACTCTCAAGAAACTGAAAAGGCATTCATGTACAATGCTAATCTGAATAAAGATATGCTCCATGTGTTGCAGAGCCACTCCTCGTTTTCTGCAGGAATGCATCCACAGAAACAGAAATGTGCAGATTTCAGACCCCACGTGGAGAAGCTTAGAAACTTCTCAGCCGGAGAAAGTCGGTGAATCACTTAAGAGGAGAGACAGAAGGCTCTTATTATCCAACACAGAGCAACTATTAGCAACCCACCCAGTTGGGTGTGAGTAAAGGCTGATTGGATCAAAGATGCCACTTTGTCAGTGCAGAGGCTAAAATAATATGCGCTCATTAAGAGTGTAATTTAGGATAATTAATGGCAACTAGTAAACTCTCTCTGATCCTCGAGTAAATCAGATTTTCAGTTTTTATCTCACTCTACAGTCACAGTCACTTTGGGCAATGAAAGCGAGAGCGTGCTGAACATGCTCAGCAGGTATTTATTGACAAGTATTTGTGATTTCAGGTTTGCAGCTTTTGAGGGTTGAACCTGTAAGGATTCTTGAGATGGTGGCCTTTTAAAGTGGCTTTAATGAATATTTTTACAATATAAAATGACAGTGTAACGATGTTGTGTGAAGTCACCTACAGATGTAATTATTACCTGAATCCGCTCCTCCCCACTTTTCAGCTGTGTGGAAACGAAACTGTTTTGGCTCACGTCATGTTGCTGCCCCAGCAGGCAGCTGCTTTTAGAGTAAAAGCCCTAAAATACAACCTGCTCAGTATCAAATGTCAGACAGACACTATCAGGGGCCAACTGGCGAATAAAAGCCATTAAGGAGACACATTTCTCACATGGGTAGAGACCAAACACGATGTTAAAAGGGAGGGTTTAAAAGGTTTAGGGCTTACATTTGTCAGGTGGACACAAAGACTCCAAACAAATACAGAAAGAAGACCAGAAAGCTTATCATTTCACCCCAGCAGTCCTTAGAATGCTGTTTCAAACTGCATTAAGGTCAAAGGTCAACTACAGTGCATGCATGGTTAACTCAGGAGACCTCTGGAAACAGGGCAGAGCACTAATTGGAAGGTTGCTGGTTCGATCCCAGGCTGTGGTATTGTTAATATGTGGGTGTTGATATATGTGTGCGTGGCATCAAATATAATGGGAATACATTCATGTAATAGTGATATAACAAAAGTTGTGATTTTTGTACCACAAAAAATATGAGTCTAGGATGCAGGCAGTAACACATGGTAGTTATGCAAGGCAAATTTTTTTCTTTTTTGAGCATTAAAATGTTTGTGTCCAGCACGCTGTGACGTGGGAAGCTGTAATGTCCAAAGCTTTGCTTGAAGGGTTGCTACATATGGACATTGCTAATAATTAAAACTGTACAAGGCTTTAAGATTCATCCCTATTTAACAAATAAGGGCCAAGGCACTGCTGGATGTTACAAAGGCAACAGCCTGAACCCCCCCTTCACAGTCTTTTTTTTTTTTTTTTAAATGCCTAAACTTTATAGTATTATCCCAGAAAATGGTTTTCTGGTATGTTTTTGCATGCTTTCCTTTTTCAGTTTCATTCCAAACTTATACTCTTTGTAAATTGCCAGAATGAAACTGCATATAGTTTAATTGTGCCATTGTCACTTTCCCACACTCTGGGGGTTGTGAGTCTAAGCAGATTTCTGAGACGCCTCAGCACCACGGACAGAGACAGAGCTGACACCATTTTTAACTATCACCTGCCTCCCATTATCCGTTAACCAGATAATGATGTCGTTAGGGAGCATGATTGGCAGCTAATGGAGCAGCTGTTTCACCCAAATACTAAACACCACACCTGCAGCTCAAAAGTTAAAGCTGAAAAACACAGTGGATGTCGGGCTCTCTGAGGAGCCTTTGATACACCTGAATGTTGACAACAAGCATTAAAAAGCTTTGTTTCCAATTCTCCGTGCACTGAAAGTCCAAGGTCATTTCACACTTGCAGCGATAAGAACAACAACAGGGGATGTTTTTGTCCTGTGGGAGTTAGACTTGTACTGTGACTGGAGCTTGTTGGAGCGGACGGGTGTCCTCGGCTAAACTCCAGTTTCACTGTCTGAGCAAACAGGATGCACTCTGATAAAAGACAAGCCGGCTGAATTGAAAAGTCAGTTAGCTTTCATATGCACACCAAGAAAAATGTATTCTGAGCAGAAGATCGCTTTAATCTTTATTCAATGTATTTTTAGAACTTTAGTTGCAGACCAAAGTCTTTTTTTGCTCAGAATCAGTTTCACTTTGCTGCAAAGTGAAACTGATTCTGCAGCCCCGGAGAACAGACGGAGGATGGTAACATATCCCAGACCTGCTGTCTGCCTAGAGGAAGCCAGAGGCATGTTTCTGTTTACTGCGGGGCAAAGTCATTATTTCATAATTACTTAATGTGTAAAAATGTGTCGACCGCTGCTGTGATCTAAAATAAAGAAGAGAAAAAAGACTTATCGAAAAGGCTAACCATGTGAAATTAAAAACCACGAAGTGCTGCAATTTCAGGTTTGAATTAAACATCACTTAGAATGGAGAGTGGGTGGAAAGGGTTCGGCTTTTTGAGGGAGCGCGCAAAGGAAAGATGAAGAGGTTATTGTAGGGTTGAGAGGAAGCTGCAGTAGTAGCAGTGTGCTGAGCAATGGTGAATGTAGATTATGCAGGTCTAGTTAAACTCAGAATATCTCAAAAACTTCTGAACAAGTTGTCTTAGCAGGCATTTGTAGTCTCAGAGGAAAAATCCTCACTGCCTTGATTGTGACTTTTCGTGCTTTTTCGAACTTTTGTAATTCATGTAAAAAGAACTGACTACCGAAATTTAAAACATCCACAAAAGTATTCTTCACCTTATTCTGGTACTTTTTAATATGGCAACAATTGCAACTTTGAGTCTTCTTTGATGAGTCTCGTAAAGCTTTGCATAACTGGATTTTAGCACTTTGTTACATTTTTCCTGGAAGATCCTGTCAAGCTTTGTCAGATTACATAGGGACCATCTGTGAACTGACATCTTCTGGTCTCTCCACATTTCTTCTTGAAGGTTTAAGTCTGGACTTTGGCAGGTACATTCAAGGACAGCCTGACTTTCCTTGAAGCCACTTCAGTTGTGGTCTTGTCTGTGCGACTTTCAGCTCTCAGCTCGGAGTGACACTTTATTGTGAAATGAACAATATTACGTGTGCACAAATGAAAACAGTCTGAACACTCTTTGAAGTGAGCTTACCTTGCAGATGAATTACATTTCCACTAACTTTGATTGATCTATGATAGGTTTCTGTTAAAGGAGTGACATTGTTTTTCTCTTTCTCTCTATGTGTTCAACATGTCTGCATTGCCTGCACTTAAAGAAGCATATCTACGATCTCCAGCTGTCCATATACTTGAAATCTTGAAATCGTGGCCTTTAGTTTGTTTTTTTATAACAGCATTAAGAAAAGATTTTTATTTTGCGTTCTGTAAATGCAAATATCAGAAACACAGTGAGATGGTGGTGAGGTGTGTGTGGTAGGAGTGACAGATGGGTTCAAGGTGGGGATAGGATTACATCAGGGATCAGCTCTGAACCCCTTCTTGTTTCCGATGGTGATGGACGGGCTGACAGATGAGGTTAGGCGGGAGTCTCCATGGACTATGATGTTTGCAGTAGCAGAAATAGTGAATGTAGAAGAGCGTAAATACCCTGGGGTGAACCATCTAAGGCAATGGACAGCACACAAGGGAGGTGAAGAAGAGATTGCAGGCAGGGTGGAGTGGGTGGAGACACGTGTCAAGGTCTACAAAATGATAGTGTGAATCACAGTGATGTATGGTTTGGAGACGGCGGCACTGATAAACAGGAAGGAGGTGGCAGAGGTGAAGACAATCAAAGGCACAGCTCACTGTTACAGATGACTCTCTAGTTGGTTGTGATCTGTTCCTGAGTTCACAGGGGTCACCTGATGATAGACGCAAGACACGTGTGGCGAAAAGGGGGTGTGGCCTCCCCCATCGCCCTGCCCCTCTCCGTTGGTCTCCCTTTTGCAGCTCAGGCTTTTTGGTGATCTCTATTCTTTTTGGCTACATGTTTTCTTCCTTTTGTTAATAAATTACGTTTATCAGAGAGTAAAGCAGCCCCTATATTCCTCCTTGTGTTGCGGCCTTATGAGCCAGCTGTAACATCAGGTTGAGCAGTTTGAAGACCAAGATGGTTTGAACATGGACAAGTCGACAAATGTTGGCCAAAGGATGTTGAATATAGAGCTGGCAGGCAGGAGGAAAAAGGGGAGATGTCAGAGGAGGTTTATGAATGTAGTTAAGGAGGAAGTGAAGAGGATTGCTAATGACATGATAAGAAGAGGATGATGCGGATACGGTGAGATGGAGATCCATCTATAAGAGCAATCTATTATCCAGTTTTGAGATCCTTTCCCAGATGCCTTAACGCCGACTCACATCTTGAGTCATTTGATCTCAGGAAGTCGCATGATAGGGTGAGGCAAGTTTTCACAATGGGTGAAAATGGCTGATTGTGACCCACACCCGTTTTCACAGCTTGGCTCGTGTGATGAGGCAGAGGATCAATAGGGGGTCTACGACACTCTTAGGGACACTCCCAATAAGGCTGAAAAATCTGGGACTCCCCGCGAATTGCTCTTAGAACTGAAGAAGCTTCACGGATGAGAGGTGAAACATCTTCAAGAAACTTAAAGAAGTCCAGACGCTTTTCTTTCCAAGCTCCTTAGACCATGATGATCCACTACGGTGACCGCTAAAGGGAGCAGTCAAAAGAGGAGGAAGAAGAAGATATTATCCGAAACAATCCAGTGCCTGGACAGTTATGGCCTCTCTTCGCTTTCAGTAACACTTTTGGTCTCGGCTCAGCCTGTCTCCACACTTCATGGCTGACTGAAGTAAGCCGACTACCTCTACAACTTTCATCTTTTTGTTGTTGCTGCAGCTTTTCTCACACACCTAGTCAGACTCACTTCTGACAACAAAGCCACTAGGTTAGAGTGAGTCACTCACACAGGTGTAGTTAGGCTGTTGTTGCGTTGCTGAGTGCAGTGCTAGAATTAGTTTTGGAGAAAACCTTAAATTCAGCCACATTCTGGTTAGACTTTTCAGGGTCACATCACCGTGCGGGATAGGTGGCTGATCAAACAAGCTATATCATATATAAGGTCTCTTCTTAACCAACATTTGAATTTTTACATTAATAATTTCACTTTACAAACAAAAGTGAACATGCCAATAAAAAAAAAAAAAAGCATACCAAACCCCCAACTCTAGAATGAGACAGTAAGACAAAACTTAAATAAATAAACCGCATTAACTAAATCAATAATAACCAAATACGCTCGACTGCTCGACAATTTGTTAAATATGAGATTCTATTTACTTAAGAATAAAAATCACTAAAATACTGACTAAGTGATCACAATAAAATGTAGGCAAAGGCACTCACTGATTTTTCACTGAGTGGGCTGTTGGTGACGTTCATTTATCCTGGTTTAGCCGAGCGATAGCGCTCCTGCTATATTCTTTGTCCCATGTTATTTTGGCCTGTTCAAACATCACTTCAAAAAGAGTCACAGCAAACAGATAAATGGTCATTCACAGGAAAATGAGTGTTACATGCTCGTGTCATCTTAACACAGCAGTCATGCAAAAACACTAGATGTAACTGGTTTAATGTAAGTGGTGGGAACAGAATTTCTGGCCTATTTTACACCTCTCTGAAAATAAATAGATAAATAAATAAATCAGTGCTAAGCCCTCTGATGTTGACTGATAAGGACTGAATCAGCTAAAGGGCGAGGACGCTGCCAGACACACAGGAAACAAACACTCAGGAGGAAGATTGACGTTGATGGTGGTGCTGCTGATGAAGAGCTAAGTGTGCTGGTGAGCTGATGTGAGTTAAATGCAGTTCTTTGTTGCCGATTTAATCTCTAAGTAACTGAGACTTTGATTTTTAGACAGTGGATAATTAAAGAGGGAAAAGATTCTGACTTTGATTGGATTAAAGCTCGCCTGGGATTTTTTTTTAAATACTGTGACATCTCAGAATCAGTTGAGTTTATAACATGAGGGTTTTCAATGAATCTTTAGAAATTACAACATTGTGCTAAAGTCTTGAGCTGATCCTCATTCTTTATTCAATCCATCCAAGAAGCCGAACTTTCTTGTCATTTTTAAGGTGGTTGTGAGCAATAGTTCTCCAGGCTTTCTGGAGGTATTCCTGAGGTATCACACAGTTTTTTCCCAGTCCTAATACCTGAATATTGTCAGGTTTTTGTCTGTTAAGCCACTTAATGCTGACCCATGAATCTTTTCAAGCATGAAAAGTGCCTGACTCAAGGGATAAACCAGTATTGTCTACAGATTGTAGACAACTTGGCAAAAAACACTTTTATGTTGCATCTTTAGGCACTTTGTTACTAGCAGCCTGTCTGAAAAACACATGATTTTCTTTAGTTAACCTACAGTGAATAGGTAACACAGGTTGACAGGTATAAAATTGTATTTTTGCACCAATAAGATGATTCCCAAAGAATTATAAGCCTTGCATACACAACTATAAAAAGTACTTCTTATACTATATGTTTTCTTATGTTTAACCATAAGAATCTAGGCATCCCTAGAGTCTAGATCCGGACATTGTCGAAGCAGTGTTGGGTCATCTTGACAGAAAATGGATCAAAAGGCAGCCGACATCCAAAGAAGATCTTTGAATGTCCTGCAAGAATCCTGGAGAATTCTTCCTTTCTCCTACTAACCATCTGTAGAGTAATTTCAAGAAAAATGTGGTCATAGCAAATAATGAATTTCAAGCTTAGTAGAGTTGTGCAAACTCTGTTTGTTGCCTTATATACTGTATTTCCACTTATGTTTGCAAGGTTTTTTTTTCAAATTTTCCCAGCAAAACAGAGAAACGTGGTGGCTCAAGTCTTTTGCACAGTATTGAAAAATTGCATTGATTATTAACTGTAAATGTCTCAGTTTTCCTCTAACTCGTCTAGTATGTTAAGGGTTGAAGCTTTGGGTGATACGTCCTGACGGCTTTGCAGGTTACAAACTGAACCTGGACTTGAATGCAGTGCGTCTGGTGTCTGTACCAGCAGGCTCATATCTGCTTGTTTCACTAGCTCCCTGCTGAATATTTGGCGGTTTTACTAAACCTTGACGATGCTATCATTATTTCTCTGCGACTGAGGTATGACCATTTCACCCCAGAAATTTCTATGTTCACTTTTCCCACTGCATTCTGTGAGGTTTTATCTTATCAAATGTTTCTTATTCGGGGATTTTGGGTGGGTCACTTTTGTCTGATTTACCATGTTTGCTGCTAAACCTCAGTTATTGGCTCGCTCTGTTTCCATGGGAACCATGAATGGACAGGAGCATGGCCAGAGGACCTTTCCTTCTTCTCCTCCTTTCATTTGTGGTGGCAGATTATTTTTATCATGTTACGGACTCGCCAATCAACTAATAAATAAATCATCGTTTATAGTTCATCCCTGTGTTGAACATCGCACTTCTTCCCTCTGTATCATCCTTTTTCTTATGCTTTGAAGTTTAAAGCCAAGACAAGCGACCACATACTACGTGAATTAGATATGCCCCCATTTAGCCTACAGCCTGAGTTTCCACCCACATTTTCCTTAACCACGTTTTCCCACTGGGGCTGCAGATCTCTTTCATCTGCCATCAACATAAGTGGGAAGGTGACACATGTGCAGCATGCAGCAAATCACCACGGGCAATCCAAAAAATTCATGTTCATATTCAGTACGTAGTCATTTAGCATTTGAAAATACGTTTGACCAGCTAAGTGGTAGAATCAGAGGTACAATCTTCTGTCTTTTATTTCCCCTTTGTGATGTTGAACATGACAAAAACAAGCTTTGTTTCCTTGTTTTACACATTTCAGTGTGGAGGAGTAAAGCAGTTAAAGTTAAATGATTATGCGCTGCATGTGAGAGGTTTGGGAGATTTCATCAGTCAGTTTTAAACATGCTGGTGAAGTATTCTTCGTGTTGAGTGTTACAAATGCCAAAGCTGCTGTTATGGATAACACCATGACCTTTTCATTGCAAACAGGAAAATTGTTACAGATGTCTCAGAAGCTTTGTAGATAAATGCAGAGGTTCCTTCAGGCAGAGTTTTCTGTATATGTAGGGTCAAGCAAGAGGTATACACTTCCAGGATAAGAATTTTATTGTCATTGGAATTACTTACAGAAAAGCAGGATGCAGGGGACAGTGACTGATAAGAGCACGAATGTCTTTGGCACCTTGGGAGTTATTATTATTCCAAAGGAGAGGTAAGAGGTGAAAGAAGAAAGAAAAACGGCAACACAAAATGCACGCCAACAAACAAGATCAAGCAGAGGGAACGTGGCCAGCGATGTGTGTGCCGCCAACACAGTCTCGTATCCAAATGGAACAACTACATGACTCTGAAGTTTTTTTTTTCTTTTTCTTTCGTTGCAAAAAAGAAAGCGAGCAACAGATTTGACATGATGACTGACTGAGGCAAAAAGTCTGGTACCATTATTTTTATAATTTCTTCGATTTTGTTTTTGTTTTTTGCATAGCGTGTATGAAACCTCGACCTAACACCCACTGAAGTCACCCACTGGCTTTGGTCTCAGCTAAAGCTATGAAGCTTGGTTAGCAAGTTACATCGATAAACTGCATGGGTGCGATGCACAAACACACTGGCTAATTAGCTAATTAACTGAAAAGCATAAACTTCTTGTATAGCCTGCACTTCAAAAACAACCGACACAATGGCCTAACAGGTACTAATCAGCTACAGCAGACTATGTTGGAAAACCTGTAACCCATCTTTTACATTGACTTCATTTGTCACCTCTGCTTGGTTTTCAGTAACTCATTAGTTAGATAGGCACAAAGATTTGACCAAGAAAACCAAGAAAATGACCAAGAAAAAGGGTATGACTGGGTTCAACTATACCACATTAGTCACCTCTGTTTTCCACCGCAACAATATGCCCAGAACAAAAGCAGTGTCGCCCATATATTCAACCGTTTTTGTTTCCACCATTGACAAATAACCATTAGGTCTGAGCTACACTGCTTACCTCATATATGAGTGACATTTAGGCTTCCTGCTTTTTATTTCAGCGTCCATGTGCACAACTTTCAATGAGCAGCAGGACAAGACGCACCACATGTAATTAAAATCTTTATTACAATCTGCAGTGCCAGTAGTATATTTGATCTGCTCGAACACTGGAAACAATAGTAGAAACAGACTCACAGCAGCATGTCATTATTTGTCTCATATCTCAGTGATCAAAGGGAATTTTTATTTCCAGTCCTGCAGGATAAATTATCAGGACATAGGATAAATGATATAAATATGAATGTCCTTCGCACCTTCTCGTCTTTATTTTGATGTGTTATTCTGATGTGTGTAGGTTCATAATTCGTGTCCACCACTTGGCTACAAGTGAACTGTATGAAACCTTTTTTTGACTTTTGCACAAAAGGGAAATGTCATGGTTTGCATATACCTGGGGTACATCTCATTAGGTCACATCGAAGTGGCTCCACTACACCGTCCTCATGCAAAAAAGCACTGGACATTATATAGTAACACATCTGCTGAAGTAAGAAAGGTCTGACGATCAAAGGAATGGATTTTACTTCCATCTACAATAGTAAAGGTAACAGTGATTTGATAACAGGGTTGTTCTTCCAAGCTCAAATCTGATCTTCTTCTTCTTAAACCATATATTTGCCTATAAGAACAAAACAAAATTATACTACTGCAAGATGAAAAAGCAGATTTACTTTGCCAACATGTCCTGATGATTCACTTGTCAGATTGGAAATTGTGTCATTCTGGAGGAAATGGGCAAACAGTGCTTGTTCAATATAAAAGGCTTGTTTGCAGGGAAGTGGCAGAAACAAGTTGGCATGAAGGTATCAGCAGAGCGCTGATGCTAATTATTAGGTTATGAAGGTGGCTCTGTACACCTGCACCAGAAGAATAGTTTAATGAATAACAAAATGAGAAAAGAAAAGGGAGAAAAAAGTTAGGCTGAAAATAATAGAACAGATACGAGAAGCAGAAAGAACAAAACGGCAACGACTGAGTAGGACGAGTGCACAGTGGGAGGTGATGAGGAGAGTAGGAGCAGCATGTTGACTCCAGCCCTCTCATTATAAAGGTCATTAGTGGTTCCAGTGCTCCGGGTGGTGATTTATAACATAATTTAGATCAAAAGGCCGCTTAACTGAAAACCTCTGAATTATAGTTTTGAGAAATAAGGTCATCAGAGAGCGAAGCAGAGAGTTATGAGGCAGTTCTCTCCCTGCAGTGAGCTTAACTTTCTACTCTTGAATTTAAAAAAAAAAAAAGCTTTTATCTTCAAACGGTCAGATTTCCAAATGTCTGAAGCTACATAACTACAAAACTGTGGACTGTGTTTAATCAGCCTTTGTAAAACCCAGACACTTAAAACGAAAAACAATTGTACAAATGTTTGAATTAGAAAGCAGCCAACTGCTCTTAACGGCACTGAAAATAAAGGCGTTTTCTTTTGTGTTTTCATCTCTTTGTATACATCACCTCTGCTGTCTGATATGGAACCAGCCATTGATGAAGAGAAATTGAAATTCATAAAGCGTCAGGCCAATTCCCACCTCTCTTCAGTTTGATTATTTATTCAGTCCCACCTCTTGGTCATGCTTTCTGTCTAATTTCATAAACCTGGCAACACATTTGACTCTTTCCCTCATTCAGCAGTTCACCTGCCTCACTTAAAATTTTAATTTCTCCTCTTGGCAGCGTTCATTATGTGTGTAATTGTCCTGTTTCTTTATTGACTGACTTTGCCTGCTGCTCAGAGAGCAGAACGGAGCTGCAGTGGAGTTGTTAATGACAGCAGAGAAGAGCCACATGATTGAAGGTTCAGTAGCTCGCTGATAAACTGCTGTTAGCTGGTGCACTGATGTAATCAACCATAATAGATCCAGATGTTTCAGTACGCTTTTTCATGCTGCACCCCTCAATGCATGAACTTTTATTCCCATTATCCTCTGCTGCTTCAACCAAAGCTTTTAAACATTAGAGAAAAGAAATGTGGCATTCCTGACACGAGATTCAAGAAAACTTTTCAGGTGATGAGCAAAATGTAAGCCAAGGAATGAGTTGGTTTTGTTTTGTTTCTTTTTGCAGCATAACGTCAGATAAAGCCATTAAATGTTTTGATATAGAATATCTAAAGATTTTATCACACTGCGTGATCTTTTTAAGTTCATGACGAATCAAACTATGACATGGATCTAACAACCACGGATCGGATCTAACCCGATGTATGTAAACTGTGTGATGATAATACCCAGTGAAACACCAAGACGCTCAACCGTTTTTTCCTTGCTATTTGTTTTCATGCCACTTCCTCGTGTCAGCTGGCGGACATATTGTCACGGTCTCTCCTGACCTCCAGGTGCAGCACCTACCTGTCTCTCTTCTTCTTCCTCTGATTGCTGTTTCTCTCTTGTCTGTGAGTGTGGGCGTGGCTGGAAACTAACCAGTCTCTTTCAGTGGTTAGCGTGGTCTTGAGAAACCCTCGAGCCCGCACACTTCATCATCCACATTTCTCCTGCCAGATACCTCAGAACAAAGATGCCTGAGTTAGTACGTTCCAGAAAAAGTGAGGAAAAACAGGATTTGTTATGGTTCTTAAGCTAGTTAGAGTCATTCATCTATCAGTAGCAATACAGCGTAATACGTGGGTTTAATGTGTGTGTTTAAAACAACAAACTTGCTTTACTTATCTGCCTCTTTGATTCTTTATGAGACTTGTTCTTGCTCCTCCTTCTTCTCAGGAAACCCACTGCATAGTCCGTCTCATGGTTACCTGCATACCTGCTTGACTGCTGAATAACTTATCTGCTCAAGAACTAGAAACCCTAGGAAACAGAGGAAAACTGTAACTCCAACCATGTTAGCCCGCACACCTGAAAATTACTTGTGTATATCTGTGAAACCAGGTTCAAAGCCCAACAACTTCTGAACTGAAGGCTAACTGGAAAGAATACATACCTGATCTGAATCCCTGTTGCTGTGCTACCTGATTGTATTCTTTGCCATTGTTTGTCGAAGATGTGTATTAAAACTACATTTGAGTACTTCAGGTGAACCTTGACACATATATTGCAAACAAGCTTTTGGTGCCACACCTCACCAAGATTTTTTTTCTCTGTTGGAGCCCCAAACGACTCGAGGAGCACACAATTTTAGTGTTGCATTCACAGCATTGTCAAAGCAGTAGCGACGTTGCGAGGTCCCCAACATTAATTTACCGAGCATGTTGCAAGACAATTACAACAACCGACTTTAATCCCCTCTCACTGTGTGATGTAGAACCACTATTTTGATTGCCAGATTGCTACAGTTATTTTGTCATATCTCATCGAAGTTAACGCAAAGCTGCTAGCGTACAGCCAACATTAGGGGTTCGAGTGGTTCATCTTTTTTCCTTATGTTCAGCATATAAACAGTTGGGTTATAGTAAAGGACGTGTCCTGTGTTTAGTTGCCAATCAGTAGTGAAACTTTCTTCCTTCTGATTTTTCTTCTCTTTCTTGTTTCTCCCAAGTTATTTCATTTATTTATTTATGTATGTGTTCTTAGAGTTTGAAAGCCATAAAAAGCTTAAAAGTGCTTAATGGGATCACAAAAAAGCCTGACTTGATGTGTAATTTAAGAAAAAAGAGAAACAGCATGTGTTGGAGCAGGTGCAGTGAAACGCTTCATATTCAACACATCATATTAGCAGCGAGTTTGGCTCTGCTTTCGCTCCTCATCTCGAATTCTCGCCTTTCCCCGCATGCCGTTTAACGCCTCAACAGTTATGAAATCATTAATTAAGCCTGCTTCAAATCTACTCCCACAGAGCCCAGGCTGTGTGTGAGCGCTTGTGTGTATGGACTCATGTGTTCTCATTTGTGTGCTCACGGTTGTGTGTGTGCGCTCTGCCCTGCAGCTGTGAACATACAGAAAGTTCTCCATGTTGAGGTCTGGTGTTCAAAGCTCATTGACACAAAGCTTGACTCCTCTGAGGGGGAAATGCGATTAAATTGTTTTATACTATGAGCTGAATTAAACACGACAAGGAGCCGTTTCTGAGTAAATGACAAACAACACAAATAACCCGCTTCTTTGTACTGACAAGCAGCAGAAGATCAAACAGACATTCATGATGGCAACATATGACCTTACCTTCAATGCTGCTTCACATTCAGACGAATGACTAGATTCACTGTACATTTATGTTGGCCTAAGCTGGACCAAGCCTCAATCCAAATGGGTCATCTGTCATGAGATGGGCTAACACGATACCACAAGCTAAAGAGACACCTGCAAACCAAATCTACCTTAACACAGCGCTGTATCTGGATCAGCGGTAGGGAGACAGTTTGTTGGAATGTGTGGGAAGTGTCTAATGAGTCAATAGTGGAAAGTTGGTACTTTAAAAAAACAAAAAAAAGAAGCTGCAAGTGTTGTGCTTGGTCTAGATGCCACAAATAGTAAAAAAAAAAAACTTCAAGCAAACATCTGATGATATATCAGAGTACATGTACAGCAAATTTGTGCAGATATGAATGCTGTTGTGGAATTTTAGTTTTCTATTCAGGTAAATACTGTATTAAACCATTTATTATATATATTTTTTGTATAGATATTCTGTATTTTCACACCAGCCCAACTGCTTTTGGACCAACTGCTCATCAGATTTGGCTCTAAAGGATTTCAGTTGGTCTTTTGATCAAGGAGAGAACATCCAGTTCTAGCTGAAAACACATGCGCAGGTGGAGAGAACAAGATTTTCCCAGAATGATATAAAAATACAAAGAGATTAAGTGTTGATGCTAAACCACGAGGAGGTTTGGGACTCCATAGTTATTAAGTAAGCAGAACAATGACAGCCATATGCGCCTCAGCACTTGGTGACCCTGCTCCTGTCGCTTCATGGCTGAGTTGTTGTGGCAGCTAAATGCTTCCATTTTGCAATAACGCTATCCAAAGTAATGTTTTGCTGTAATCAGATTACATTTTTCAAGAAAACAGGAACATACTAAATTCAGCAATTGCATCACAGCTACAATCATGCTGTTACTTGCTGGGCATTAAAAAGACGTTAAAACAAAGAAGTCAAACTAACATGTTTATTGTGCTACAGTCAGCTGATTTCAGTTTGTGTCCTTGTAGCGGGACGTGGTGCCGCTGCAGGGGAGACGGATGCACCTGAGTGTGCTGAACTAGGTCCTGCAGGGTTGTTGCTGTTGATGTGTGCGGCTGGCAGCTGCAGAGCTGCTGCCGATTGTGTGTAAACAGCAACCGAGTGTTAATAAATTATGGTGGAAAGCACGTTCATGTCGTCGGGTCTGCCGTGGTTCATTTACAGTGCCAAAGCAGTCTACAGATTTAATGAGTGCTAATAAGGACATTACTTCTTTTTTTAATTGCATGAAAAGACAAAAGTGCGAGGATGTGTATTACATCCTTTTCTTCTAACAGTTGATCTGGGGAATAAGTTTCACAAGCTGACAGTGGCGTCCAGTGGTTTCATCCTATCACACACTCCTTCTCTCACAAATCTTTGTAAATTTTCAGACACATTGTGTGTCTGACAAGGTGATCAGCAACACAGGGGCACCACAAGGGACTGTCCTCTCCCCCTTCCTCTTCACCCTCTACACCACAGACTTCAGCCACTGCACAGAGACCTGCCATAAAGTTTTCTGATGACTCTGCGGTGGT
>VOQK01043106.1:0-12665 GCA_015052645.1 Benitochromis conjunctus | reverse complement strand
CAACGTGGCAAAGACCAAGGAATTGATTGTGGACTTTAGGCAGACCAGGACAACTTTGACCCCTGTTTCAATCCAGGGGGTCAATGTGGACATTGTGGAGGACTATATATACCTTGGAGTACACATAGACAATAAGCTGGACTGGGTTAAAAACACCACAGCACTCTACAGGAAGGGCCAGAGTCGTCTCTATTTTCTGAGGTGGCTGAGGTCTTTCAACATCTGTCGGACAATGCTCAGGATTTTCTATGAGTCTGTTGTGGCCGGTGCTATCCTCTATGCTGTTGCATGCTGGGGGGATGGAGCTGGACTCCCTTAAGGTGGTGTCGGAGAGGCAGATGTTGTCCAAGATAAGGACAATGCTGGATAATACCTCCCACCCACTCCATGATGTGCTGGCTAGTCACAGGAGCATGTTCAGTGAGATTACCAAAAAGCACCACTGAATGACACAGGAAGGCCATCTCCCTGTGCAACTCCTCCATCTAACACACTGCAAACACTGCAATAGTTACACCCTTTTTTTTTGCACACGCTCTTTTCTACTCGGTAATGTTGCTGTCAATATTCTTGATATTTATTATTGAGTGATGAGTATATATTGTGCTATTTCTTAAACCTGTAAAGCTGTAACATATTGTATTGTTAAATAGTCTAGTTTGTTACTGTTAATGTACTGGATCAACTGTAACCCACATAATTTCCTTAGGGATCAATAATCTATGCTGATTCTGATTCTAAATACAGACTGCATGGATAGATGCTTGTTTTTGTATACCTGTTGCAACGGGGCTGAAAACACTTGAATTAAACTTAAATGACTGTATGGCCCAATACTTTTGTCCATATAGTGTATATCAGCTGTGACAGGATACTGCCTCCATCACCCTGAACCTCAGTGTCTAAGGGTTATCTGCCATGAAACATTTTCATCATAACACGATGCAGCTGTATTACCTTTGTATTTGGTAGTGTGTGTTCAGCACTATGAAGCACTGAGATGTAGTCATTAATTCTGCAGATTTTAAGAAACTGGTCTCGGTAAAGAAATGCTGGAAATTGTGTTAAAAAACAAACACTTTCATTTGCTTTGATCAAGGTTTTGCCACCTTGTTGTTAAGTCAGTGATAACTGAAAAAGAATCACACAAAACCACAAACATTCATCTGTCAGCATAATAATTAATTGGAAAGGAAAGAGCAACAGTATTCGGACCATTTCAGATTACAGCTCCGTAAGAGAGCTGTTTCAGCAGGAAATGTGTTTCTCCTCGCTGCCTCACAGATGCTGCACGCAGAAAGTGTCATGCTTCAACAGACCACGCAGACATTCTGTCAACATGCCGGTGAGCAGTGCTCAAACTGAAAACATCTGTCAACACAGCAATAAACAAACTCACTCTGATTCACTTTTAGCCTGAATCTGTGTCATCTGACTGGATGTAGTAAGACGCTAAAGTGGAAGATAATTATGAGCTTTGGCGCAATGATGGATATATAAAATCTCCAGCTGCTGACGTCCTCCATTCCTGTGCAACAACATTCATGTAATAGAGGCTATACTATATCATATGGACATTTTACACCACTGTTTGTTTGTTGTTGTAAGTTATTTTTTATGTGATCCTTTTTTTTCTCTGACTCCTACATCACAGTAGTTTCAGATATAATCAGGTAAGTTTGGGGATAAATAGTAACCCTAACAAGCAGGTATCAGGATCAAAGATTTAAAGAGATAAAAAAATACATCTTGGCTTTAGCTATGAGCTAACGAAGGTTACACAAAAGGATGCACATGACGTTTTCTTTGTTTTTGTTAAAACTCTGAATGTGTCAGTTTGCCACAGCATGAAGATGATTTGCGGCGAGCTTGTCTCGCTATGTGTCAGTTTAGTCAGTATTAAAAAAAAAACAAGGATGACACTTGCTTTTACTTTAAAAGTTCCTTTCCAGGCGTTTTTTTTCTGACTTAAACAAATACTGTGCTCGGTATATACGAAATTCACAGACACTAAAAGAGATCTTGTCTCTTGGAACAAGCTGTCATATTCTGCAGATTGCCCTCAGATTCTACATGTTTTATTACAATTAAGGAGGCTGAACTTATTTTTTTGTATGATACTGTTTTTTTTTTTCCATAAAATTAATTAAATTTTTTTTGCAAGTAAACTCCCTTTCAGTTTAACTTATGGACACAAGATATCTTCATTATAAAATAAAGAGATGCAGTAGCTCGATGTGAAAACAGCCACGTATAACCTGTAATATCATGTATTTTGCATGTAACGGCAACCAAAACGTGTGCGTGTGGGGATAGCTTAAATCAAACAGGGTGGTAAAGCTGGTGCAGGTTTTACAATTTAATACTAGAATTCAATCTCTATAACTGAAAAAACGATGTATATATTTTTTATATGGTCCTGCTCTTCAGATTTTTTAAATCTGTCTTCCAACCACATACAAAATTGTGGTGGTTGTTTCATTGTATAATGGTAGTTTTGTTAAATTCATATACGATTCAAGCTATTTTTTATCTTCCTCAAACATTTAATTAAGAATCAAACCCGAGTTGGCTATTAGGTAATTAAATTATAACTTGTTAAGGTAATCTTTATCTAAACAAGTGTTGTAGTTTAATATTTGATCACATCATGATATCCCATAACTATAGTAACCACATAACCACAGCCTCGTTCAAGTTCATGACCGCATAATGACTATTATTTACCCCATCAACACCAAAGATGCTGCCTATTCTCATTCCTTCTTGTCTTTCTGTTAAGTAGCTAATTAACCTGGGGACTTGCATGCACATTTATTGATGTAAAGTACAAGACTGTGGTGCGCCTGTTCCCATTAATGATTAATGGTGTTGGTTGTGTAACAATTTAAGCCTTCAGCCCAAGAGGGCAGTGAAACACTTCTTTCAATATTACTACCATTTACATATCAAAGTGACACATTTTACTGATACACGCAGCAATATGATAAAACTCTGCCTTTAAGAAGGAAAGTTCAAAAGGTGTTGAAAGACATAAGACCAGACTGACTAAAAGTTCCCATCAAGCTTAGGATAACGCTGATTATCTTCGCCTGCCAATAATGCAAATCAGCATCTCTGAAACTTTGCCTGGATGGTAAATACCCATGCCATTAAAACTCTATTTGCAAAGATTTGTAGACTTCAAAATTAAACTCGAGAGAACCTTGATGGCAATATCAAGGTTATTTTTCAGGCTGAGTAGTGATCCCAATCACGAGTTAACTGAACTGCACGTCTGTAATCGGTGGAGTGTCCTCAGAATCTACCAAGAGATGCCGAAGATGATGAAAGAAAGTTTTAGCAATCAGAGAATCTAAAAATACTTAAATGTACAATAAGATCACAAGCACAACTCAGGGTAGCTTCTTTTTCAGTGGCACACACTGCAGATTTTTTTCTTTCTAAAATGTAATCAGAGCTCTTTGATTGAGCCAAGCCTCTAAACTGACACAGAGCCTCTTCTGTCTCAGAGGACAGAAACTGAATGTTAAACTGCCAAACAAAAGGATGCCAGCAACCATTCAACACAAAGGGGCAAGGACAAAGAAGGGAATGATCTGAGGAACAGGTGGGAAAAAATTACGTTTTTTTTTTTGCATCTGAAAATATTTGTATGCATTAAACAAGATCTGAGAAAATCTGTTAGGACTCTGTCGTGACATCCTAAAGTGAGGAATTGGACATAAATGGTCCAGTGGGAGCCTTTTTCTCTAAGATTTGGCCATTTCACAGTGAATGGAGAGTGAAAAGTGTCTGCATGCTTCTCCAGGTTCACCCTGAATAAAGTCATCATACGGATTCCTAGTAATAGTATTCCTATTAGACACTGGTGGGGATTGATCCCACAACCTTTAAGTGACATCTCAGGTTGTCACCTAGAAGGCCAATGCGACACTCATTACGCCACAAAGCCTGTTAGCCCAGACATCCAGTATCAAAAAATACTGCTGTATGACTGAGTTATAAACCCAGACTTAACATTTTGTACTTTGTACCTTAGAATCAGCTTTTGTGTAAGATGTTTGTGGTTGATATGAGCTTTTGACATTTTCACGTTTTGTTCTACAATATTAAATATAAGGCTTTTTCATAATGATGAAGTAGTAAGTTAAATAACAAAGATCTGTATTCACTCATGTGCTTGTTTTCAGGCTGCTGGTTTATCCCTTTAGTTTGCCACACTGTCAGACTTAGTAGTCACATGATTAGTCTAGTCCAGTCATTTTTTTTCGCTCGCCTTCTGTGAGCCAATCATCCTCTATTCTGTGTGCTTTAAATCTCAGTGCTCTTCTGCCATTCTGCCCTTCAGCCTACCTCCTACTCATTTCCACCTCAGCTTGCTCTCTCTGAGCCTCATCTAAGCCTCCATCTTCATCTTCACCATCACCAGCTTCTAGACTGTGGGGGGTCATGTCTAAATTCCCATCATTGTTGGAGTGAGTCCTTCTGTGATGGCTCCCTTGAGTCTAATCCCCACAAGCTTTTACTTGAATACTGTATCTCAATAAAGCATGCTTATTTTATTCAAATTACTTGTAATTTTGAAGCTATTATGTGTCCCAGAGAAGACATTTGATTATAACAAATAGGACTATAGAAGGTGTCAGGTATCAGATGATGTTGGTTGTCAGTTGTCACTGTCATTGCTACACACTGTCTGTCTCTACGTGCTAGCTCAGTGATAGCCTGGTTACCTGTCCAGAGCATCCCCCATCTCTTGGTCTGTGACAGCTAAGATAGACTCCAGCCTCACTGGGACCCTTAAATGGATAAGCAGTTAACAAACTGATAGATGGACATTTTTGCACAGCATAGCTGACATGGTCTATTATGCTGTACTACTACATGTGCGTATGTGTGAACATGTGCTGCAAACCAAAATAGCGCTGATTGTAGTCAATTAATAGCAACAGGTGTGAATAATAAAACAGGTTTATGCTGAATTATAAGATAATCGTGTGAGAGAAAACGACTTCAAGAACACGTAGTTCTAATGTAAGTGAAATATGAAAATAAAGATATTGTTTTGTGATATGTGCATACAGTTAGAGGGGCTATTTCCCGATACACATCTGCCGACTCGCAGTGGTTTATGTAAATAAATCAGGCGCATCATCCTATCCTCTTTTTTAAAGCTCTTGTAGATTCTTTTGTGTTAATGCTGAATCAGATTTCACTGAAAGGCGATCTCATGTAACTGCAGTCGGTAATGTGTTTACAGTAAAAGTGTTTATAGCAGCAGACTGTCTAGACTCGGTGAGATCTCAGGTCCTTTCACGCCAACACAATCACTGCCTTGCTCCTGGGTTCACGGGGAGCTCATCAGAGGATTAGATGACTGAGATGTGACCCTGATAAACGTGAGAGAGAAAGCGAATAAATGTGTGTGTGATCCCCCCGAGGAACTCCATTCACCAGCTGAACACACAGCTCCAGTGTCCTGTCTCACTTCATTGACCTCCTGCCAACAGATGAAATCTGCTCAGTCTTTTATTTCCACACAGGCACCTTGAAGGCTGATGTGTCGCACAAAAACAACCTTTATTCCTCTCCTTCTGTCTCTTCTCTGTTTCTGTGACTCTTTCATCCTGTTCATGTTGTAATATATTAAAGGAAAGTTGGCTGAATGTTGTCCTTTTGGTGTCTATTTCTTTCTCTTATTACCTGAAATCTGTGCTTTATCATTTTCCTTCTCTTCCTTTACCATTTCCTCCAGTTGGAAATCCATTATTATACCTGAAAGCAGTGAGAGTGTGATAGGGTTGTGGGGCCACGGCTGTCATAACCCACATCAGACGCACATGTTAAAAAAACTATTGTGAATCTGGTATAGTATAAAGTATACCTCACCGGAGTTTGGCAACAATGTTACATTTCCCACTCAAATTAGCCACTTAAATATCACAACAGCAGATTTTATTTTATTTTTAATGATAAATGAACGTCTTTTGTATTCTCGAACAATGAAAAGAAAAAAATGACATATATATACTGCAGAGTGGAACATAATTTGACACCAGTGTTAAGTTATTTAAAATGATATCATACTGCAGTGGCTGAATAATACAATAAACTGAAGTGTAGGGTATATTTGATCATCTTTCCAGTAAAAAAATAAAGTTGTTTGATAAAATTCAAAATAAATACAGGCTCATGGGACACCTATTATTGTAGTCCTGTTCAGCTGCTTGTTAACACAAAATTCGAAGCCAATCACACATTGTAGCAACTCGGTGCATTCAGGCGCGTAGACAAGATCAAGACAACCTGCTGAAGCTGAAACTAGGAATCAGACTGGTAAAAAAGTTCACTGTAGAAACTTTGTGAGTGGCCTGGTTGTTGGTGCCACATGGGTTGATCTGAGTTTTTCATAACTGCTGATGAGCAGTTTCTAATCCACCCCTAGTGTTTACAGAGAACGGTCCTGTGGCATTAAGGACCGACCCAACCACAGGCTTATGGTTTTTAGCATATTTCTTTCTACGGTTGCTGTTTACACGCACTTGGCTGCAGCTCTCTCTCTCTCTCTCGCCGCCAGCCACACACGCTGACAACAACATGACACGACCCAGTTAAGGCTTTTAACCCAGCGAAGTGTGATTGCGGATGCCCTGCAGCTGCGTTCACCTACCCTGCAGCGGCACCGCCGACCACGCCCTGCCACAGGTCCAAAAAAGAGAAAATATCCATTGAGCAGCATTTCTCTGAGAGAAAATGAATCGTCAATGCCAGAGATCAGAGGAATAATTTCCAGACTAATCATTTCTAAAGCTGATAGGAAGGTAACAAAAACTCAAATAACTACTTATTCCAATGGAGGAATACAGAAGACCTCTGAATGTACCATGTGCCGATCCTTGGCCTACAACAACAAACTGCATGCCAATCTGGACAGGTAAGAACAGGCTCACTAAAATTAGAGAATCAAATATTGGTAAAACATTGCCTGGTCTGATGAGTTTCAATTTGTGCTGCATTCAGACGGCAGGTTCAGCATGTTGGTGTAAAGAACAAGAAAGCATTGATCCCTCTCGCTGTATCAACTGTTCATGCTGCGGGCGGTGTAATGGTTTGGGGGATATTTCTGACCCCATAGGTAGGTTGTGGCATTTAAATGATGCTCAGTTGGAACTGAGTATTGTTGCTGACCATGTCCATCCCTTTGTGACCACGCTGTGGTCACCTTCTGATGGCTGCTTCCAGCAGAATAACACACAAAGCTCAAATCACCTCAAATCAAATGGCCTCCACAGTCACCAGATCTAAATCAAATCGGGGCCCTTTGTGATGTGGTGGAACGGGAAATTCATATCATGAATGTGCAGCCAAAAAATCTGCAGCAAATGTGTAATGAGGAATATTTCCAGCACCGTGTTGAATCTATGCCATGAAGAAGTAAGTGTAGATTTTAAAACAGCATCACTGCTTTTCTGTTTCATCTTCTGTGATTGTTGCAGTGCGTTTGGGATCAGAGGCAAGCTTCTTCAGACTGGGAGCCTGTTCTTTCAGTGTTTGGGTAAACAAACTTGTATTCACGGTGCTATGTATTTATTAACGTCATCTCACCAACACCCCATTTACTCAGGCAGGCTCGCATGTGCACACACTCCCGCTTCATGATGATGCCACTGTGGTGGTCATGGCCAGGTCCGTGCCATCACTGAACCCCATTTCATGCCTGATTTTTGTTTCCTCTGTCCAAACATAGTGCTGTCAGTATTCATCAGGCTTCTTTTCATGCTTTCCAGTTCATATTGCACTTTTGTGACCAGTGTTTTTCTTCTTTGACATTATCTGCAGACCTTGTCCTTGTAGCTTGCCATTCACAATGAGCAACCAATAAAACCCAAGTTTCCACTGACAGTATTTGTGGCAACAAAAAACTCTTACAGGGTTTTTTTTAAATCCCAAAGGTTCATAGACAGCAAAATGCACAATGTTTTCGGGGTGGTGAATGTGAATTCTAATCTTGGAGATATGGCTCTTCTTGCACAACCACTGCTGCAGCTGTGTTTTAGCTTATGTTTGAAAGCCTCAGACAGCCTGTCCCATCTTTATCAAGTATCTCACTCTGGTTTAAATCTTGTTCAGGAAGTTCCTCAACATGACGAATCACGCTCCTTTAAAGGCGAACATTACGTTCTTTTATAGCCTCGCTCATGCATTTATTCTTAATTGCAAATGATCTGTTTTGACCCTCTGATGTTGCACTTGTGGGTAAATATTTTATAGCTGTTTATCTATATATAAGATCAAACTTCAGCTTATAAATAATACAATTGTAAGATGAAGCAATTTTGAAGACCATGTTGGTATTTTTAAGGGAAAAAATGTAGCATTGTTGTTTATGCAGTATTATGGTTTTTTTTACATAAATTTACAACAAGCACCATTTGTTCTCACGCCAAACCTGTTTCTCTCTAGAGTTAAGCTCCTCATCTGAGCCATAGCAAAGACGGGCAAAGAATGGTTTTTAATATATATTTCCATTTTTCTAAGTTTCTGTCATACATATATTCAGCATGGCCAGTGCTTCAAACAATGAGATCTTTTATGTACTAAAAGCTAGGATCAAAGCTGCTCTAAATGCTCTGTCTGCAACTTGTTTTTCTACTCTTAGATGTGCGTGATGTCACTGAGAAAAGATATCTGCTGTGGGCTAAGTATTGTGTTTTGTTTTGTTGTACCCCCCACCCCTTTTTTTTTTTACATCCCGAACTGCAGGACAGTGTTGCAACATGTTGTTCAACACATTTAGATAATTTAGTGAAATGTTGTGCACTACTTCCAGATTTGATGGCTTCTGTTTTAAAACTTATGTTTCGAGGGGTAGCCAGTCAGATGAAAGTTGTTTTAAGTGTGTAAAGTCTGTAAAGGATCCACTCATTTAAGATGATCTGAGAGGCTACACCAACGTTTAGTGTAAGGGCATTCGCGCACCTAGAGTTCGTTTACTCTGGTCCAAATCAAGGTCTTGTTGGTTTCCCCCATCATTTGGTTTTTTTTTCCACACAGAGAAAATTTAGAGAATATTCAGTTCACTTATTGGCCAGATGAGTCTTGGTTGGGAGCAACAAAAGTAAATACAGGGAGAAGGTGCTGTGTTCAGGACTGTAGGAGAACATGGAGAATATACCTTCTTTTCACAGCTTGCTGCTAGCCCATACAGATCTTTGAACACCTCTCAGAGTACACAACACATGTGGTTAAGGGATGCTTTTTTTAGTTTAAACTTACAACATATACATGGTAGTTGGGTCAGATTGCGGTTGGATCATGTTCACACTGTAAGTGAACCACTCTGGAGTTTATTTGGAACACCAAAACAACCACACCGAGACCACCTTCAAAGGGTCTCCGTGTGGTTGTTTTGGTGCAATTAGTGTGTTCAAACCTGCACAGAGGAAGCACACTAAGGGGGGAAACAAAGCAGAATTCGATTTAAATGGACTAAACACCAAAGGTGTGAAAACACTCTTAAGATGAATAAGGAGCCATGAATCATGCAAAGCTAATCCAGTAGAGTTAAAAAATAAATGTATGGCTCTACAATGAGCATAAAAGGTCCACTTTAAGAAGAAGCTCCATTTGCATGTAAAAAATCATAAACACTCTTTGTCTTGCTGTCAAAGCAGGGGCTGAGTTTTGTAGAAAAGTGTTGCAAAAGCACCAGCATCAAATGTACATTCCCTTATCCTGCACACCCACAACTATAAAACTCTGCACAGGAGATAGAAAAAGAAAGAGAGCCACCTTTACAATGGCTTCAATTTGATTCTCCACTCTTTGCCCCGTCTGTTTCCTGCCCCTCTTCACATGTGGAAAACTTCTGGTGTCAGATTTAATCGCCTCTGCCTTCAGACAGATGGTTGGACAGAGAGACAGTGCTGTGTAGGCTGGAGCTTGGTGGATAAAGGTCATGGTTGAGATGAAGATTTAATGATTTTGTTTTGCTTCTGTACCACATTCTGCTTGTCTGGGATTTATTTTAATTCCTCACACAGTATTAGTTGTCTGTCTTGTCAGCATTGCTGCAAACTCTTTTGCGCTTTAATTGGAAAGAGACAGACATTTGTCTGGCTTAAAGTCTGTTGAATCCTGGCATAATCTCTTCTTATAATTATAATTGTGCTTCAGTGTGTGTGTCTACATCATCTGTTTGCATTAAATTTAATTTGTCGGTTAGGTTTATGGACTTTCTAAAATTAATTTGTTTCCCCCCCCCCCCTTAAGTTTAGTCCCTCAGCATCTGAAGTGTTGCATAATCGCTTGTTTATTCCTGTCAGCTCAGTGCAGCGTGTTGACGTGGAAGGCAGGTGAATGTGAATAATGTCAAAACCGGGGTGTATTTATGTCCATCGGTTGGATGTGCTTACTGTATACTGAATCCTGTAGACTTTATCTCAGAACATACTTAACACCTCTCTGTGAGGCTGTGCTGAGCACAGATCAGTCTGAAACCACACAACTGACAGTGTAAACAACAATAAGCAGCTAAAGTGTCAGCAACTCTAACAGCTCTGCCAATATGGCCTGTAATGAATGTTATTTAATTTCCATAAACATTAATGATGCTAGCAACAGCGTAATAAACAGTGTGGGCTGTGTGTGAAACAAGAAGTCTGTGTTTTCAGCCCCAAAACTGTTTGAATTATATGACAGGAAATAGCATTGACCCCTAGAAAGCCCTTTTTTGGTCCCTGTGTGAATGGCACATTCTTAGCTAGCTTAAGTCACTTCTTTGCGAAGCAAAAATTGAATAATTAGTTTAGTAGAGCAGCCACTCCTACACTTAAACCTCCCATAATGAAATCTGGAAATCACAACTCTTACCATCACATCGAGGATGAACAGTTTCCTTCTCTGTGTTTTCATTTATTCTGTTTCATCTTCTGACAGTTTTATTGTTGAGGTTTTGCCATGGTTCCTCCACCTCCAGGTGCTTGCCTGCCATCACTCTGTCCTCGTTGTGCGTTTTTGTCATAATCCTGGATCCTTGACCCAGCGTTTTGTGTGCTTTTGGACTCCTAAGTTCTCTTTATCATTATATATGTGTAGTTTGAGTCTTAGTTTGCCTACTGTTTAGTTTTTCCACGTTTGTGTATTTCCTTTTGCATTTATCCCCAGTTACAGTTACCTGTGCCTTGTCTGGCCTTCGTCCCTGTGTTATTTTGGTAGCCCTTCTCTCGGGTGTCAGTATTCAGTTTTTCTTTCATCTAATCTTGTTTGCCCGATTCTTTGAACTTGTGTGTTTCCTGCATCACCTTCTCTGAGTTCTTTGTATGTATTGGTACCCTTAGTTTGTCTCTGCTTGCTGTAGCTTCATAGAGTTTCTAGTATTTTTCCCTAATGTTTCCTCTGCTTAACCACTTGTTATTTAGTTGACTGCTACACTTACAATAAAGGTTCATTTTGATTCATCGTTGCTCAAGAGTCTGCTTTGGGGTTTTCATTCATCATCGAGCATGACATCGTTCTCCTTATCATGTGCGCATGATGGGCTAACCTTCTCAGGCTCCTGCTGCAACACCTGTGTCACACTAACTGCTCATCTGGAGTTTATATATTTGGCTCACCTCTTCTCACATTGCCAGATTGTTATCCTGCTCAGTGTGGTAGAGTTACTCACACCATCTTGATTTGCTATGTGAACTTTACTTTGCCTTGTTACCTTTTCTTACCTTTGCTTCTTAGTTTGCCATAAGAAACCTACACACCACACCAGTCTGTCTGCCTTCTGCCTTTTTACCCGGCTTACCCTCGGTCCCTGCCAAAGAGCACACTGGCTGGAAACAAATCTGTGTAATGATTTTGGAAATTTGCCCGCCTTTGGATCCGTGGACTCAAAACGAAGAAAAAAGAAACAACCAAGAAGCTCATTGATCAATAAATTCTCTGAAAACATATCGCAAAATATTGACCTGTTGTGTTTGTCTCATTAAAACCTGTTGGAACAGGTTTTTTCTTCAGTAACAAGTTTACATTTACCACATAATATCGGCGTCAGTGGGCGGCCGATAGCCTTACAGCGGGGCTGCTACTGCTTTTCCAAGCTACACTGACAGAAGTGCTGCTGCCTTGCCTTTTCTTTTGGGTTTTCTTTTTTTTTTGTTTGTCTTCTCTTTCGGTATTGTTGTCATCTCCCTAGAAGTGGACATTTTAGAGAACAGTTGAGGCGTACATGCCAGATATGGAGGCCTGTTGATGTGCATGTTAATGGGCAGAATCATCCAATTAGAGCAGTCGGATGTTAGATGATTTGGCTTGACACTGTAACTCTGTCTGCTCTAGATCGAAGGTTTAATTCATTTTGTTGTATTTTTGGTTTTTGAACGTTTTTGATTTGTACACTTTTGATTTGTTTTACACCACTGGAAGGAGGCCCTTTTTCTAGCTGCAGATCACCAGTGTGTTTCTGCAGCTGGGCTAGCCACAGGGGGTGTATTTAGGATTTTTTGGAATATATTAACTTTTTTTTTTTTTTTTAATCAGATGCGGGAGGCCTGAAGTGGAGGTGAATAGGGGTGCTTTGGTGGTGGGACCCTCCGTGTATTATACACCTGCGGTTTGAGCTGCACTATAGTGTGAGTGTGACGGTGTGCTGCACGCATGCATTGGTGAAT